>PVKV010023090.1:0-34041 GCA_004027835.1 Alouatta palliata | reverse complement strand
TTTTTTTTTTTTTTTTTTTTTTTTTTTGAGATAGAGTCTCGTTCTGTAGCCAGGCTGGAGTGGAGTGGCATGATCTCGACTCACTGCAATCTCTGCCTCCCAGGTTAAAGCTATTCTCCTACCTCAGCCTCCCGAGTAGCTGGGACTACAGGTGTGCGCCACCACACCCAGCTAATTTTTGTACTTTTAGTAGAGATGGGATTTCACCATGTTGGCCAGGATTGTCTCAATCTCTTGAGCGCGTGATCTGTCCACCTCAGCCTCCCAAACTGTTGGGATTACAGGCGTGAGCCACTGTGCCTGGCTGTAAAAGTGTTTTAATAAGAAAAGTTAAAAAAAAAAAAAAAAAAAAGCAGCTGCAGCAAGTTACCCAGAAGATTTAGCTAAAATCATCGACGAAGGTGGCTACAATCAGCAACAAATTGTTCAGTGTAGACAAAATAGTCTTCTTTTTTCTTTTTTGAGACAGGGTCGGGGGATGGGAAGAGCCTGTTGCCCAGGCAGGAGTGCAGTGGTGCGATCTCGGCTCACTGCAGCCTCCACCTCCCAAGTCAAGTGATTCTCCTGCCTCAGCCTCCAGAGTAGTTGGAATTACAGGTTCCCACCACACACCCAGCTAATTTTTTGTGTTTTTATAGAGAAGGGGTTTCGCCATGTTGCCCAGGCTGGTCTCAAACTCCTGAGCTCAGGCAATCCTCCTGGCTCTGCCTCCCAAAGTGCTAGGATTACAAGTGTGAACCACGGCGCCTACCCAACAAAACAGTCTTCTATTGGAAGTAGATACCAGCTAGGACTTTCGCCCTAGAGAGAAGTCAATGCCTGGCTTCAATGCTTCAAACGCCAGGCTGACTCTTTTGTTAAAGGCTCATGCAGCCGGGCGCAGTGGCTCATGCCTGTAATCCTAGCACTTTGGGAGGCTGAGGCGGGCGGATCACCTGAGGTCAGGAGTTCAAGACCAGCCTGACCAATATGGTGAAACCCCGTTTTTTAAAAAAAAAAAAAAAAAAAAAAAAAAAAGGCTCATGCAGCTGGTGGCTTTCAGTTGCAGCCAACGCTCATTTACTATTCTGAAAATCCTGGGGACCTTAAGAATGATGTTAAGTGTGCTTGGCCTCTGCGCTATAAATAGAACAACAAAGCCTGACGACAGCACATCTGTTTACTGAATATTTTAAGCTGACAGTTGAGACTTCCTGCACAGAAAAAAAGATTCATCTCAAAATATGACTGCTCATTGTCAATGCAACTGGTCACCCAAGAGCGCTGACGGAGAGGTACATGATGTTTTCATGCCTGCTAACACAGCATCCATTCTGCAGCCCATTGATCAGGGACGACATCTGACTTTCAAGAATGATTAGTATTGTCTTATTTATTTATTTATTTTGAGACTGAGTCTCACTCTGTCACTCAGGCTGGAGTGCAGTGGTACCATCTCAGCTCACTGCAACCTCTGCCTCCCAGGTTCAAGCAATTCTGCCTAAGCCTCTCAAGTCGCTGGGATTACAGGTGCCCACCACCACCCCAGGCTAATTTTTGTATTTTTAGTAGAAACAGCGTTTTACCATGTTGGCCAGGCTGGCCTCGAACTCCTGACTTCAAATGATCCACCTGCCTTGGCCTCCCAAAGTGCTGAGATTACAGGTGTGAGTCACTGCGCTCAGCCTGTTTCTCTATATTTAAAAATTGCTGCAACCACCCCAGTCTTCAGCAACCACCACCCTGATGAGTCGGAAGCCATCAACATTGAGGCAGGTCCCTCCACCAGCAAAAAGATTACTGCAACCTCTGCCTCCCAGGTTCAAGAGATTTTCCTGCCTCAGTCTGCTGAGTAGCTGGGACTACAGGCACCTGCCACCACACCCAGCTAATTTTTTGTAGTTTTAGTAGAGACAGGTTTTTACTGTGTTAGCCAGGATGGTCTCGATCACTTGACCTTGTGATCCGCTCACCTTGGCCTCCCAAAGTCCTGGAATTACAGGTGTGAGCCACTGCGCCTGGAGATCGTTACCTTTTTTTTTTTTTTTTTTTTTTTTAGCAATAAAGTTTTCTTTGTTTTTGTTTTTTGTTTTGTTTTTGATTTTTGGGTTTTTTTGTTTTTGTTTTTTGAGACAGGGTCTCACTCTGTCACCCAGGCTGGAGTGCAGTGCTGTGATCATAGCTCACTGCAACCTCATCCTCCCGGGCTCAAGCAATCCTCTCACCTCAGCCTCCCAAGTGGCTAGGACCACAGGCAAGCACCAACATGCCCCGCTAATTTTTAAATTTTTGTAGAAACAGGTCTCACTATGTTGCCCAGTCTAATACAGTATTTTTTTTTTTTTTTTTTTTTTTTTGAGACAGAGTCGTGATCTGTTGCTGAGGCTGGAGTGACATGACTCGATCTCAGCTAACTGCAACCTCCACCTCCCAGGTTCCAGCGATTCTCCTGCCTCAGCCTCCTGAGTAGCTGGGATTACAGGTGTGTGCCACCAAGCCCTGCTAATTTTTGTATTTTTAGTAGAGACAGGGTTTCACCAGGTTGGTCAGGCTGGTCTTGAACTCCTGACCTCATGATCTACCCACCTCAGCCTCCCAAAGTGCTGGGATTACAGGCGTGAGCCACCGCGCTCGGCCTTTGTTTTCGTTTTTTTTTTTTTTTTTTGAGACGGAGTTTCGCTCTTGTTACCCAGGCTGGAGTGCAATGGTGCGATCTCGGCTCACCGCAACCTCCGCCTCCTGGGTTCAAGCAATCCTCCTGCCTCAGCCTCCCGAATAGCTGGGACTACAGGCACGTGCCACCATGCCCAGCTAATTTTTGTATTTTTAGTAGAGACGGGGTTTCACCATGTTGACCAGGATGGTCTCGATCTCTTGACCTCGTGATCCACCCGCCTCGGCCTCCCAAAGTGCTGGGATTACAGGCTTGAGCCACCGCGCCCGGCCTTGTTTTCGTTTTTTTAAGAGATAAGGGTCTCACTCTGTTACCCAGGCTGGAGTGCAGTGATGCGATCATAACTCAGGGAGCCTTGAACGCCTGGGCTCAAGGGATCCTCTCACTTTGGTCTCCCAAGTAACTGGGACCACAGGCAAACACCACCATGGCCTGCTAATTTTTAAATTTTTTGTAGAGAGGGGGTCTTGCCATGTTGCCCAGGCTGGTCTGGAACTCCTTGGCTCAGGTGATCCTCCCACCTCAGCCTCCCAAAGTGCTGGGATTACAGGCGTGAGCCACCGTGTCTGGCCAAGCCACCAGCCTCTTTGCTGTTCGTCAAACACCTAGAAAATATTCAGACCTCAGATATCCATCACCCTGACTCTAATGTTTGTGTTAATTTATTTTCACTTAAAAAAAAGATTTTTCTGAGATGGAGTCTTGCTCTGTCACCCAAGCTAGAGTGTCGTGGTGCGATCTCAGTTCACTGCAACCTCCGCCTCCCAGGTTCAAGTGATTTTCCTGCCTCAGCCTCCCTCGTAGCTGGGACTACAGGTGCATGCCGCCACACCCAGCTAATTTTTTGTATTTTCAGTAGAGACAGGGTTTCACCATGTTAGCCAGGATGGTCTTGATCAATTAACTTTGTGATCCACCTGCGTCGGCCTCCCAAAGTGCTGGGATTACAGGTTTGAGCCACTGAGCCCAGCTTTTCTTTTCTTTTCTTTTCTTTTTTTTTGAGATGGAATCTGGCTCTGTCGCCCAGCCTGGAGTGCAGTGGCACGATCTCGGCTCACTGCAACTTCCACCTCCCAGGTTCAAGCAATTCTTCTGCCTCAGCCTCCCAAGTACCTGGGATTACAGGCGCAGGCCACCATGCCTGGCTAATTTTTTGTATTTTTAGTAGAGGCGGAGTTTCACCATGCTTGCCAGGCTGGTCTTGAACTCCCGACCTCGTGATCCACCCGCCTCAGCTTCCCAAAGTGCTGGGATTACAGGCGTGAGCCACCACACCTGTCCTAATTTTTAAATTTTCTGGTAGAGATAGGGTCTTGCTATGTTGCTCAGACTGGTGGGCTGGAACACCTGGGCTCCAGTGATCCTCCCACCTCAGCCTTTCAAAGTTCGGGGGTTACAGGCATGACCCACCACACCTGGCCATCAAATATCTCTTGAATTAATGAATTAATGAATGACTCTGCTTGACTCCCTTACCTCTTTGAGGTTCCTGCTCAAAGTCTCGTCCCTCCAGAAGCCTTCCCTGAGATAGATGCCTCCCCACTACACTGTTACCCTCAACCTCTCATTCGGCCCCCTTTATTTTTCTTCTCAATTCTCACTGCCCCTGACATTCCCCCTCTCCCCAGCCCCTCTGTTCCACGAGGGCAGGAGTTTTTCTTATTCTAAACTGCATCCAGGGCCAGCTTCATATATCTACAACCTGTTCCACACTCCCAGATTTAATGTACTGATGTCATTGTCTTGAAATTATTATTATTTTGAGAGAGAGTCTCGCTCTGTCACCCAGGCTGGAGTGCAATGGCTCAATCTCGGCTCACTGCAGCCTCCACCTCGCCAGTCCCAGTTCAAGCAGTTCTCTTGCCTCAGCCTCCCAGTAGCTGGGACTACAAGCGCACACTACCACATCCACCTAATTTTTATATTTTTAGTAGAGATGGGGTTTCACCATGTTGGCCAGGATGGTCTTGAACTCCTGACCTCATGATCTGCCCATCTTGGCCTCCCAAAGTGCTGGGATTACAGGCGTGAGGCACTGTGCCCAGCTGAAATTATTTATTTATTTATTTATTTATTTATTTATTTATTTATTTATTTATTAGAGACAGGGTTTTTCTCTGTCACCCAGGCTGAAGTGCAGTGGCATGAACATAGCTCACTGCAGCCTCGAACTCCTGGGCTGAAACTGTCCTCCCACTTCAGCCTCTCAAGTAACCCGCTAGTCTTGAACTCCTGGGCTCCAGAGATCCTCCCGCCTCTGCCTCCCAAAGGGCTAGGACTGCAGGCCTGTGCCAGCAAGCCTTGCTAAATTTTTTATTTTTTGTAGAGACGCGGTCTCCCTGTGTTGCCCAGGCTGGTCTCAAACTTCTGGCCTCAAGCAATTCCCCTGCCTTGGCTTCCCAAAATGTTAGGATTACAGGCGTTAGCCACTGCGCCCGGCCTATTCTTTGTAATTTTGTTTATTTATTTATTTATGTATTTTCTTTGAGACGGAATCTCACTCTGTTACCCAGGCTGGAGTGCAGTGGCGCGATCTCAGCTCACTGCAACCTGTACTCCCTGGGTTCAAGCGATGCTCCTGCTTCAGCCTCCTGAGTAGCTAGGACTACAGGCGTGTGCCACCACGCCTGGCTAAATTTTTGTATTTTTAGTAGAGACAGGATTTCACCGTGTTAGCCAGGATGGTCTCGATCTGCTGACTTCAAATTGTCTGCCAGCCTCGGCCTCCCAGCCTCGGCATCCCAGTGTTCCCAAGGTACAGGCATGAGCCCCTCCTCGCCCAGCCTATTCTTTGTAATTTTGAAGAGGAACCCTGCCTGTGCGCTTTCCCTAGGCTCTGCAAATTCTGTTGCCAGCCTCAGTGATTTGTGAAGTGAAGAAAGTAATGAAGAAGGCGATGTTGGAGGAGTCCAGCAGGGCAGGGGAGAGAGGCAGAGACATGCCCCTTCCTGTTGTCAGGACACAAGTGCACACTGGTGGCCATCAGCCCTGGCTGCAACCCAGGCACAGGAGGCAGGCCCAGGAGTGCTCAGCGTGGATGGATGCCTGTAAGGCTGCCTTCTCCTCCCCTGGACAGCAGGCCACTGGGGAGGGGGTCCAGATGGCAGCACAGGCTGCTCTGGACAGCTGGCATCAGGCTGAGGCTGCAAGAGTCCTCTTCCCTCTCTCATCTTGTCAGTGACCCAGAGAGCCACTGGCCTGGTGTGGCCTAGGAGAGCTGATGTCACCCCAAAATCCTGCCCACTCCCCATTTCCCTCAACAGAAGGATGTGGGGATGTGCCGCCCATAACAGAAAAGTGAGAATCAAAGCCCCTGCCCACGCCAGGGCCCTGAATATTAACAGCTGCCCCAGCTCCACACTCAAAGCTGACAAAAAGATCTTGGAAAGATTGTGAAGGGCTCCAGGCATGTGTGCACGTGAGTGCAAATACGTGCATGTATGTGCATAAACTTCATACATGGGTGTTCGTGTGCCCTGGGTTGGTGGTACTTTCTATAAGTCTAAGTGTTGCAGAGTTGAGACCAAATTGTACCCACAGGAATCTATGTGTCAGGGCAATACATCAGTCTATGGGAATGAGAAAGAGGTTGGGCTGGGCATGGTGGCTCACGCCTGTAATCCCAGCACTTTGGGAGGCTGAGGCAGGCAGATCACAAGGTCAAGAGATCAAGACCATCCTGGCCAACATGGTGAAACCCCGTCTCTACTAAAAATACAAAAATTAGCCAGGTGTGGTGGTGTGTGCCTATAGTCCCAGCTACTGGGAGGCTGAGACAGGAGAATCACTTGAACCCAGGAGGCGGGGGTTGCAGTGAACCGAGATCATGCCACTGCACTCCAGCCTGGCGACAGAGTGAGACTCCGTCTCAAAAAAAAAACAAAGAAAGAGGTTGCTGTGCCTGTGTGACTGCAATATGAATGTGTAGGTGTGTGTGGGGGGGTGTCCTGTGTATAGGTGCAGTGGGAAACAGTATTTCACAGTGTCTAGAAATGTAGGTTCAGGAGGCTGGGTGCAGTGGTTCATGCCTATATTTCCAGCACTTTTGGAGGCTGAAGCAGGGGAATTGCTTGAGGCCAGCAATTTGAGACCGGTGTGGGCAACATAGCGACACCCCACATTTTTTTTCTTTTTTGAGGTAGCGTCTCCTGCTGTCACCCAGGTTGGTATGCAGAGGTGCAATGATAGCTCACTGCAGCCTTCAACTCTTGGAGATCCCATCTTTAAAGTAAAATGAGAAAAAAAAAAAATAGCCAGGCGTGGTGGTATGTGCCTGTAATCCCAGCTACTCAGGAGGCTGAGGCAGAAGGATTGCTTGAGCCCAGGAGTTTGAGGCTGCAAATGAGCTGTGAGTGCCACTGCACTCCAGCCTGGGTGACAGAACAAGATCCAGTCTTTAAAAAGAAAGGAAAAGCGGGAGCAGTGGCTCATGCCTGTAATCCCATCATTTAGGGAGGCCGAGGTGGTCGGATCGCCTGAGGTTGGGAGTTCTCGACCAGCCTGGCCAGTGTGGTGAAACCCTGTCTCTACTAAAAATCCAAAAAATCAGCTGGGCATGGTGGTGCATGCCTGCAATCCCAGCTATTCAGGAGACTGAGTCGGGAGAATCACTTGAACCCGGGAGACGGAGGTTGCAGTGAGCCAAGATCGAGCTACCCCACTCCAGCGAGCGCATGACAGAGGCTCTGTCTCAAAAAACAAAAAAAAAAGAAAGAAAGAAAAATAAATGCACGTTCCAGGTTTAAATGGTTTAAATCTCTGCTTAGTCACTCAGTACCCATGGGGCCTCAGGGCATTGTTCAGACTCTTCCACGGCCGCCCGTCTGTGATGTGTGTTAGTGGGATTACGTTTATCTGGGTTTGAATGTGTGTGTGCTGAATTCAACTCCTCCAGGCCATCTTTCTAACTACCAGCCACGCCCTCTATTTCCTTCAGTATCCTAGTCAGAGTGTGTTTCGCTCTATGTTTTTTTTTTTTTTTAAAGACAGGGTTTCACCATGTTGGTCAGGCTGGTCTTGAACTCTCGACCTCAGGTGATCCGCCTGCCTTGGCCTCCAAAGTGCTTGCATTACAGGCGTGAGCCACCACGCCCGGCCTCGCTCTATCTTTTTGATCATGGTATTTCATTTCAGTTTCCTCCAGTAAAATTCAGCTCCACTGGGGCAAGGGGTTTCGTTCTGTTCATTGCTGTGTCCCTGGCACCTGGTACATAGTAGGTGCTGAATAAATATTGAATAGATGGCCGGGCACGGTGGCTCACGCCTGTAATCCCAGCACTTTGGGAGGCCGAGGCGGGTGGATCACGAGGTCAAGAGATCGAGACCATCCTGGTCAACATGGTGAAACCCCGTCTCTACTAAAAATACAAAACTTAGCTGGGCATGGTGGCACGTGCCTGTAGTCCCAGCTACTCGGGAGGCTGAGGCAGGGAGGCTGAATTGCTTGAACCCAGGAGGCGGAGGTTGCGGTGAGCCGAGATCGCGCCATTGCACTCCAGCCTGGGTAACAAGAGCGAAACTCCGTCTCAAAAAAAAAAAAAAAAAAAAAAAAAATTGAATAGATGAATGCAGTGCTGTGTCTATATGCTATGTGGGAAAAGGGCACTGGCAGGACACCATGAGTTCCTAGAGGGCCCAGTGCTCAGTTCTGGTCTCTGTCCTAAGCTGTGCACCATCCTTGCTTTCACTGTCTTCTTCTTTTTTTTTTTTTTTTTTTTTTTTTTTTTTTTTTTGGTGAAACAGAGTCTCACTCTGTCTCCCAGGCTGAAGTGCAGTGACATGATCATGGCTCACTGCAGCCCAGATCTCCTGGGCTCAAGCGATGCTCCCACCTCAGCCTCCCAAACATCTGGGATTACAGACGTGAGCCACTGTGCAGCGCACATCTTTGATTTTGTAGAAAAGTTGACATTCTGAGACTCACTGTCTCTTGTATCAAATTCAAGGGGGAGGTGGTGGTGGACTGGTTTATACTAAGCCTTTTTCCTAATCTACAGTTCTAGAATCTAGTCTTACATCTAATCCCCTCTTTAATTCATTTAAGATTTTTTTTTTTTTTTTTTTTTTTGAGATGGAGTTTCGCTCTTGTCACCCAGACTGGAGTGCATTGGCACTATCTCGGCTCACTGCAAGCTCTGACTCCCAGGTTCAAGCAATTCTGAGGAGCTGGGACTACAGGTGTGTGCCACCATGCCCAGCTAAGGATTTATTTTTGTTTTTATTTTTATTTTTTAGAGACAGGTGTTGCTGGGATCCTCCAGCCAGCCTCCTGAGTAGCTGGGACTACTGGCTCACACTACAGTGCCAGGCTCATTCAACTTTTCTGGAGCACCTACTGCATGCCAGGCACTATTCTAGACCTGACCCTGCCCTCATGGAGCTCAGACCCAAGAAGGAAGGCAGGCAGAATCCAGAAATCTCATTTAATGTTTTCTTTCTCTCTCTCTCTCTCTCTTTCTTTCTTTTTGAGACAGAGTCTGCTTTGTCACCCAAGCTGGAGTGCAGTGGCACGATTTTGGCTCACTGCAACCTCCTACTCCCCAGTTTAAGCGATTCTCCTGCCTCAGCCTCCTGGGTAGCTGGGATTACAGGGGCGCACCACCACGCCCACCTAATTTTTGTATTTTTGGTAGAGATGGGATTTCACCATGTTGGCCAGGCTGGTCTCCAGCTCCTGACTGCAAGTGATCCACCCGCCTCAGCCTCCCAAAGTGCTGGGATCACAGGCGTGAGCCACCGTGGCCTGCCCCTCCTTTAATCTTGAGTGCCTTTCTCCCTAGTCTCTGAGTCCGAGGACAGAATTTTAGTCTTCACAGTCTGAAATCACCCTCGGGGATCTGTCTGCTTATACAGGGATCCTACTCCCTCACCAGCCAGGAGCAGGGAAGCCTGCTGGGTTTGCAGGTTGCTGCTGCCCCAAAGCCTTGCCACAGTGCCCAGCACATAGTAGGCACTTGGGAAACAGATGTAAAATGAGCTAATAAATAAAATCATGGCGCAAAAGCAGACTCTGCGCGCAAGATATCTTGGAATCCTAGGTGTGTGTCATTACCCACTTTGCAGATGAGGAAACCGAGACTCAGGAAGGCAAAGCTGCCTGCTGGGCCCGCAGCTCAGTGGTACGTGGCTATGGGATGTAGCAGAAGCAGCAAGGGTGGCCCCAAAAAGCGTTCCCAATTCCCCCTAACCCCCCACCCCACAGGTAGGAGAGACACAGCAGGGTTTGCACAGATGGGGGTGGGTGGGGACCGGGGACAGAGGGACAGTGCAAAGCAACTTAGGGGTGTCTCTCCTTCTCAGTCCCCAGGGCTGGAAGTGCTGTGCTGGCAAATTAGGAAATGCTTGGCGTTGATGGGGACGCGTCCGGCGCCCTGTCCCCAGTTCTGGAAGCTGAGGCTCCGGGGACCCTGTTTTGCTAAAGCTGGGCAGCTCCAGACTCCAAAGCCGGGAAGAGAGACCCCGCGCATATCCGGGAATCCCCGACATCTGGGATTCTCTCCAAACACCCACAGCCTGATGACCGGGCCGAAGCCCTACAGGGCGTACGGTGGGTGTGGGGGTACGACTTTCCTGGGGAGCCAGGGAACCCCGTACCGTCCTGGCCCCCTCCCTCCATGGCACTGGGTCCCCCTCCCCACCGCAGCTCGCAGCCCCAAGCTTACCTTGCGGGGGGGCTGGGGAGGGGATGCCCTGCCCTCTCCGGCCTGGGGGGCGGAAGGGGACGGGGGTGTCCAGACCCTTTGTTTGCTGGTGTGTGTGTGTATGTGTGTGTGCGATTGTGAGAGCCGCCGGGGTGTGGGTCCGTGCGCGCGCGTGCTCAGGCTGTGACGGCCTCTGATGTGCTGGACTGCCAGGGTGGAGGGGAAGAGGGAGGGGGAAGAGAGGGGGACTCCCCCGCCGCTGCCCGCCCACTCGCGGGTTTGAATGAAGCGCGAGGGGGAGGGGCTGCGGCGGGAGGGCGTTTTTGTCCGATGGCCCCTCCCACTCAATGCACCGGGAAATCCCCCCCCATCTGGAGACCTTCGCTCGGTCTCTTCAGGCCGCGCCTCCAACGTCTGCGCCTGGGGAGACTAGGAAGAGGCGCCCCTCACCCGGGTGGCCGGAGCTCCTCCTATCCAGCCTGCCCCACGACGGAGCACCAGTTAATCTGAGATAATCCTGGCCCGGGGCTGCAACACGGTCCATTATCCCGGTGTCAAAGCGTGGATTGAGAAGCATGGAAGTGTGAGGCTGGGGCCCGGCATGCTTAGAGTAATGGAGTCCTTAGAGCCCCGGCGGAGGAAGGGGACCCCCAGACGAACGGGGAGGGGCTACGCGTGGCCCTAGACTGTGACGACAAGGAAAGCCCCCTTCCACTTCTCCACAATCCCCCCCCCACCAAGCGCAGGGCCAGGAGTACGCGCTGCTGGCTAGACTCTAGCGACACCCAGCGGCCACGCGGGGAGGGGCGCCGAGACCCGCTGGGGTCTCCCGGTGATTGTGTGTGTGTGCGCGAGTCCTCGCTGCGAATGGCAGGAGCTGGAGGACGAGAAGTCTGTTGTCCGAGAGGGGGAAACCCCAGCTCCCAAGGCAGGGCCACAGTCTCCACTCCACGTTTTACCCCGCAAGAGGAAGGCCATACCGCCCTCGATTAAGACACCCCGAGGGCAGGTCAGTCCTCCTCGAACTGAGAAAGTCGGAGTCATCAAGCGCCCCTCTCAAGCGCAGGCTTAGGTCCCGGTTTACGAGGGGCGGGGGGAGGGCCTTCCCCCCATGTCCCTACCCCTTGCAGACGTCACTGCGGCGTGGCTGAGGGGACAGTCCTCTCTGCCTCATCAACCGTCCCCACGCTGCCGCCCCAAACACCCACCGCGGAGCGGCGGGAGATGAGGGGGGCTTGGAGTTGTAGCGCCCACACGTATGCCCCCCGCCGAGGAGGCCTAGCTGAGACCCGGCGCCCGAAGGGGTAGCCTCTGCGGGAACTCCAGGGGTCCGGAACACTTGCGCAGGGCCCTTTAAGGCAGGCTCGGTAGCCAGTGCCGCTACCGCGGTTACTAAGGATGTGACGTCACGGAAGGGCGGGGTTTCTCCACACTCGGGCGGAAGCGGAAGGGGCGGGGCTCCGCTCACGGAGTCTCAGCGCTGCCGCCACCGCCGCCACCCGAGCCGGAGCGGGCTGGGCCGCCGAGGCAAGATGGTGGACTACAGCGTGTGGGACCACATTGAGGTGTCTGATGATGAAGATGAGACGCACCCCAACATCGACACGGCCAGCCTCTTCCGTTGGCGGCACCAGGTAAGGCGCGCGCGCCCATCCCTTTCCCCACTCCGGAGGAAGTTGTGATCCCCAGAGTTGTGATCCCCGATACTGCCCAGGGACCCCGCTGTTCACACCTAGGATTCTCACCCCCACAGTCTGGACTTTCAGAAGGCTCGATTAAACTCCGGGACCCCAGTACCACGGGGACCCTGAGTCCCTGCCCGGGATCTCCACCACCCCTCACCCCCACGCTCCGATTTTTTTCGTGGGATTCCTATTCACCCCATAGAAGTTCTTCATAGTCTAGATTCCCCTAGACCAGTTTTGGGGGGATCTCCCTAATTTTGTCTGGGACCTAACGTTTACACCCAGAACTCTGCCTCGAGGTTTGGACCCCAAATTCTTCTGGATGATCCTGATCCTATTCGGGTATCCACTTCCTATCTGGAATCTCCCATCGTCCCCTCCCCTACCCCTATAGTTTGGAACCCCAATACTTTGGTCTGTCCTGGGATCTACTTTCTGGGATCTTGATCCCAGGTTCCCATTCAGATCCAGAGTCACCACTCCTTTTCTAAACAGAATAAGGAACTCTGTGCTACCCTGATATTCTTGTTCCTGGTCTGGGACTTCTGCCCACACCCAGGACCCCCTTCCTAGCGTGTAGACCCTTGCCCCCTCAGGGTCCTTAGTCTCACCGAGGACTTGGGTTTTGGAACCCGGTTCCCCTCTGGATATAACTACCAGCTCCACCCCGATGGAGCCTCACATTCCAGCCTCTCCTTTGGCCTCTGGTAGAGGCATTTCCCATTATGCCAGGAAATCCTGCCCACGTGGCTTCCGGTCCAGCCAGAGCCCCTGCCCCTGCTTGGTATTGCCGACTCTGTCACCACCCACCTCCCAGACTGGTTTCCTGCATGAGCTTTGGCCAGCATTGGAAACTTTCCCCTAACTCAAGCCCAGGATCCCAAATCCACCCCACCTTGTGTCCCCAGCCTGATGAGCTACTCTCTGATATCTAAATTGTCCCAGCTCTTATCCAGGGAGTCTCCTCATCTGATTCTAAATTCACTAACCCTTCTTCTGTCTGTCTGCCCACAACAGAACCCCCAAATCCAGACCCCAGAATCCCTGGGTGATCCATATCCTGCCACCCCCTTAGTGCTCACAAGCCAATGAGGTGACTAAGACTTAAAGGTTTAACCTCTTGCTCCAAATCAGAGCGCCTGCATCCACTTACCAGTGTCTGTTGTACTCGTTTTTTTTTGTTGTTGTTTTTGTTTTTTTGTTTTTGAGATGGAGTTTTCCTCTTGTCACCCAGGCTGGAGTGCAATGGCGCTATCTTGGCTCACTGCATCCTCCGCCTCTCTGGTTCAAGCGATTCTCCTACCTCAGTCTCTTGAGTAGCTGGGATTACAGGCATGCGCCACCACAAGAGGCTCATTTTGTATTTTTAGCAGAGACGGGTTTCTCTATGTTGGTCAGGCAGATCTTGAACTCCCTACCTCAGGTGATCCATCTGCCATGGCCTCCGAAAGTACTGGGATCACAGGCGTGAGCCACCGCGCCCAGCCATGTTGTACTCTTAAACTAGAGGCATATACCTCTCAGAATCTTCTAGTGAGGATCTCTTACCCCATCCTCCCACAGGCCAACTCCCCATCATTTATCCAGAAACAACTATAAGGTCCCTTCTCCATCCTTCCAGAATACACCAGAATACGACATTAGTTTCTTCATCTGGCGCCCAGTCCCACCTCCAGACCTATTCCTTAAATCCTGAGTCTCCTGGGTGGTGTACCTGCCAAGCGAGCCACTGGAGTGTGGGAAGAAAGTTCTAGCGCTTCTATTTCTTGCCGTGTGTAACATTTTATTATGAAATATTTAAAACTTCTGCAAGGCTCTAGAGGCTATTCTTGGGAAGACCTATTTCTGTCACATAAAGAGGTTAATCTTTACTACTGTGGAGAATGGTTTGGTCCTGCTGGGTGGGAGGGCCCCCTCCTGCAGCGTAGTGTACCTGCCACACCCTCCTCCCTCTGGCACAGAGCTTTCCCTGTCCTGCGGCTGAGAACCCGGTGGCAGTAGTGGTGCCTAAGGGAGGCAGGGGGCTTCAATGTCTCCAGCACAGGTTCAAGGACAGGCAGGCTTGGGTTCCAATCCCAGCCCTGCCCCTTGCTGCTTATTTCTTTGATGCAGCAAGACTCAAAATTAACCCCTTTGAGCCCGTGTGAAACCTGGGATAATATGGCCTCACCTCTTGTGAGATCTTTGTTAAGAATGAATTAAGACTGGGTCAGGAAAACTTGGGGCAGGTCTGGAAGGAAGCATTGTGGAGGGGAAGGAGAGATCGTTGTGGTTCTGAGCACAGGCCTGACTAGGTTCAAGTTTTGGCTCTGTCTGTATCACTCACGTGCTGGTGACTGCCAGGGAATTGTTTGATCACTGTGCCTCGGTTTCCCCACCTGAGATCTGAATGATGTCCACCTCACAGGGTTGTTGTAAGGGTTACCTTATTCATTTAATATTTGTAATACTTTTGGGGCAGTAGCTATTATCATCATCATTTAAAAAATTCTTGCTTGTCGTTAAAAAAAAAAATTCTGTAGTCCAATGTGGTGTTGCATGCCTGTAGTTCCAGCTACTCAGGAGGCTGAGGCAGAAGGATCATTTGAACTCAGAAGTTCAAGTCCATCCTGAGCAACATAGCAAGGCCTTGTCTTTTTTTTTTTCAATTTTTTTTTTCCCCCCAAGACAGGGTCTTGCTGTGTCACCCAGGCTGGAGTGCAGTGGCGCCATCTTGGCTCACTGCAGCTTCCACCTCCCAGGCTCAAGTGATCCTCCTACCTCTGCCTCCTGATAGCTGGGACCACAGGTGCACACCACCATGCCCAGCTAATTTTTGTACGTTTTGGTAGAGATAAGGTTTCATCATGTTGCCCAGGCTGGTTTCAAATTCCTGAGCTCAGGCAGTCCACCCACCTCAGCCTCACAAAGTGCTGGGATTATAGGTGTGAGCCACCAAGCCCAGCCTAAGACTTTGTCTCTTAAAAAAAAAATTCCACAGGTTCCAGAAGGGGACAAATGAGTCCTTTTTCCCAGCCCCATCTAGCCAACTCTCCTGCCCAGAGACAGCTGCTGTTAGTGTTTTCTTCTAATGAGTTGTATGACATTGAGATTCTGTGAGCCTCAGTTTCCCTAACTGTAAGGCAGGAGGGTAGTGACACCTGTGGGCCCTGCTTACTGGGGTGGCTTTTCCCCTGCCCAGCCTGCTGCAGCCTCTCCCGGATGGGAAGTGTAAAGCCAGGCTGGGCAGGCTGCCGCCCTCACCAACTCCAAGAGGCCTTTTTTAGCTGCGGCCTCCCTGGCGGCTGCTCAGAGGACACTGGGGAGATTGGTGGCTGCCCAGCAGTGTCTTGCAGGGTGGCAGGCAGGCTCCAGGGTGACATAGGCCCATCGTGGAGAAAGGGAGGTACAGAGGCCACAAGCTGCTTTTTTTTTTGAGATGGAGTCTTGCTCTGTTGCCCAGGCTGAAGTACAGTGATGTCATCTCGGCTGACCGCAACCTCCGCCTTCCGGGTTCAAGCAGTTCTGCTGCCTCAGCCTACCCTACCAAGTAGCTGGGAATGTAGGCACACGCCACCATACCTCGCTAATTTTTGTGGGTTTGTTTTGTTTTTGAGACAGAGTCTCGCTCTGTGGCCGGGCTGGAGTTCAGTGGTACAATCTCAGCTCACTGCAACCTCCACCTCCTGGGTTCAAGCAATTACCCTGCCTCAGCCTCCTGCGTAGCTGGATTACTGGCACATGCCACCACACCCAGCTGATTTTTGTATTTTTAGTAGAGATGGGGTTTCACCATGTTGGCAAGGGATGATCTTGATCCCTTGACCTTGTGATCTGCCCTCCTCGGCCTCCCACAGTGCTGGGATTACAGGCGTGAGCCATTGCACCAAGCAACTTTTTTTTTTTTTTTTTAAAGAGATGGAGTCTCACTGTGTTGCCCACAGTGGTCTCAAATTCCTGACCTCAAGAGGTCTTCCCACCTCGGCCTCCCAAGTCCTGGGATTAGAGGCATGTGCCACTATGCCCGGCCTGCAGCTGTTCTTTCTTATCTTATGAGGTGTAGCCTTTTTTTTTTTTTTTTTTTTTTTGAGACAGGGTCTCACTCTGTCGCCCAGGCTGGAGTGCAGTGGTGTGATCTTGGCTCACTGCTACTTCTGCTTCTTGGGTTCAATTCTCCTGCCTCAGCAGCTGGAGTAGCTGGGATTGCAGGCACCCACCACCATGCTCAGCTAATTTTTGTATTTTTAGTTGAGACGGGGTTTCGCCATGTTGACCAAGCTGGTTTCAAACTCCTGATGTTAGGTGATCCACTTGCCTCGGCCTCCCTGAGTCCTGGGATTATAGGTGTGAGCCACACCACTCCCAGTCATGTAGGCCTTCTTTTTTTTTTTTTTTTTTTTTTTTTTTAAGGCAACAAACGGGGTTTACCTTCATTTTTTTTTTTTTTTTTTTTTTCAAGCACATAGGCCTTCTTGATCCCTTATCCTAATGGGGGAAACTGAGGCTCATGCTGGCTGTGTGAGTCCTCTTTGGTATTAGAATAGGGGCCAGCTCTGCCTGGCCCTGCACTAGAACCTGGGAACACAGCCTCATACAAGGCACAGAAATGAGTCAGCAGACCATTCGGTTGGCAGTGACAAGGACGGAGATGGTAACAGTGGGACTCACCTACCGAGGGCTGTGTTGGAAGCATGTTCCATAGAGTTACTCATTCAGTCCTCACAGCAATCCTGGGAGACTCCCTTTTCACAGAGGGGAAGACCCAGGCCAGGAAAGGTTTCAGTGACATTGCCAAAGTTCCATCTCCCGTCAGTGGCAGAGCTGGGTGCTGTGACCTCGTAGTAACAACCACTCCCAGTTATTGAGCATGTACTCTGGGCCAGAAATCAAGCCAAGCATTTGAAGGACATTTCCTTTTGTAAGCCCCAGAATAGTCCCCAGAGAGAGAGAAAAAAAGAGAGGAAAGAGAGAGAGAGGAGAGAGACAGAGAGAGAGAGAGAGAGAGAGAGAGAGAGAGATTGTCTCTTTGCACAGATGGTAATGACCCTGGCCAGCACAGGAAGGGTGCGTGCCCAGGGCCCGCATGGCTCTGGACATTTGACTTTAATGATCTGCTTTGTTTCTTCTGATACAAGCTTGTGCCGTCAGCATTGCTGACTGTGTTTGACAGATGAGGAAACCGAGGTTCCAGAAGGTTAGGAGATGGCCCAGGGACACTGAGCCAGTACATGGTGGCTATGGGCTAGGACCCCAGGGCCGGTGCCCTAAGGCTGTCCTCCAGAACCCTCACCACATCACCAGATGGTCACAGTTGGTCCTCTGGGGGATCAGTGGTGCCCTAGCCAGGGGGCATTTGGGGAAGGTTCTGTCGAAGCTGAGGTTTGGGTGCAAAGCAGGTAAGCGGACCGCAGAGGCCAAGAGGCAAGAGAGAGCCTGTGCTTTCGGGGAACCATGAGGACCAGCATCTGCCTAGGACCCAGGACCAGGATGTGGGGATCAGGAGTCCCATCTGAATTCAGATTCCCCTAAGGCATGGTAGTGGGGAGGGCTGTGGTGATGGGAGGGCTTCACAGGCCTCTCTGGTGGCAGCTGTGCCTGGATTGGGGAAGGACAGTGATCGAAGGTGGGGGCACATTTCAGGGTTTGATTAGTGGCTCTGGATAGAGCAGGCCCCACTGAGAGTCAGGAGAGATGATAGTGGAGCACGCAGGGGTCTCAGGAGAGGCCTGAACAATCCGATGGGGCCCAGGTGGAGGTCTGAGCGAGATAGGGAGTGAGGCACTATTATCAGCAGAAAGAGGAGGTGCATGGGGCTGGGGTACACAGGAAGCAGCTGGACACCAAGCTGGGGCTCAGCAGGGCACACTGGGCTGGAGACAGAGCCAAGGGGTCCTTGACAGTGATCCTGGGGCAAGGCTATGGGTGGACCAAAGAAACATGTAGAAGGGGGCCCGGTGCCTTCTAGATGCCTGTAATCATGCTTGTAATCCCAACACTTTGGGAGGCCCAGGTGGGTGGATCACTTGAGGTCAGGAGTTCAAGACCAGCCTGACCAACATGGTGAAACCTCATCTCTACTAAAATACAAAATTAGCTGGGAGCAGTGTCACATGCCTGTAATCTCAGCTACTTGGGAGGCTGAGGCAGGAAATCAGCTGTGGGGGGATCTGAGGGAAAAGCACTCCAGGTAGTGGGAAAAGCCAGTGGGAAGGCCTTAAGCTTCAAGAAAGAAGTGGGCTCCGCAGAATGCTGTGGTTCCTGCCTAGTCCCAGCACTTTGGAAGGCCAAGGTAGAAGGATTGCTTGAATCCAGGACTTCAAGACCAGGCTGGGCAACATGGTGAAACCCCGACTTTACTGAAAATACAAAAATTAGCTGTGTGTGGTGGTGCATACCTGTAGTCCCAGCTACTCAGGAGGCTGAGGTGGGAGGATCGCCTGAGCCCAGGGAGGTAGAGGCTGCAGTGAGTCATCTTCTGGCCACTGCACTCCAACCTGGACAATAGAGCGAGACCCTGTCTTTAAAAAAACGGGCTTAAGAAAAGATGAGAAAAGTGAGGGGCCAATGTGGATGCAAGGAGGAGTGACAGGGCAGATTGTGCAGGCCCAGGTAGGCTGTGGTGACGACTTGGGCTCTGCTCTGAGTAAAATGGGAGCCGCCAGGGTTCTCAGCAGAGGATGGAGGGACCTGACCCCACTTGGGTGTGCACTGGCACCTGTCCGGGCAAGGACGGAATTTGGGAGACCAGGGCACTGGAGGTGGACACAGACTTTTTCCCAGGGCTATCTCAGGTGCAGGGGTTGAGTACGGGGCCAGGGGTAAGGGACAGGCCGCTCCCCAGAGTGACAGGCCATCCCTGCCCGCAGGCCCGGGTGGAGCGCATGGAGCAGTTCCAGAAGGAGAAGGAGGAACTGGACAGGGGCTGCCGCGAGTGCAAGCGCAAGGTGGCCGAGTGCCAGAGGAAGCTGAAGGAGCTGGAGGTGGCCGAGGGCGGCAAGGCAGAGCTGGAGCGGCTGCAGGCTGAAGCGCAGCAGCTGCGCAAGGAGGAGCGAAGCTGGGAGCAGAAGCTGGAGGAAATGCGCAAGAAGGAGAAGAGCATGCCCTGGAACGTGGACACGCTCAGCAAAGATGGCTTCAGCAAGGTGTGCGGGGCGGGCGGGGCGGGCAGCGCGCATGCGCAGCCAGCGAGCGTGCAGCCAGGACGCATGCGCACCCAATGCCAAGTCAGGGGAGGACCCTGGTGGTGAAACTGAAGAGTGTGGTATGGGGGTTGGGAGATGGACGGGGGCCACGTGGGGAGGGGGGACAGGCTTAGGGGGCCAGGCGGATGAAACACCCCACCGGTCCCCTCCTCTGATCTGCCCCAAGGCCCATGCCCACGCTCCCGCCACCTTGATGCTCATGGCTTCGTCACCACCTCCGCCGTGGATGGGATGGGCGCTGCGACCACGGCCCGCCCGGCCGCGCTCGAGGCGCTCCGCAGCCTTGCCCCAGCCCACTCCCCTTCTCACCCTACCACAGAGCATGGTCAATACCAAGCCTGAGAAGGCGGAGGAGGACTCAGAGGAGGTGAGGGAGCAGAAACACAAGACTTTCGTGGAAAAGTATGAGAAACAGATCAAGCACTTTGGTGAGTGGGGCGTGTGGGTTATAGGGGAGCCAGGTCAGGGCAGGCCCTTTGCCTCCAGGGCCCTCCAGCACCTTGCCAGCATCTTCCCACAGGCATGCTCCGCCGCTGGGATGACAGCCAAAAGTACCTGTCGGACAACGTCCACCTGGTATGTGAGGAGACGGCCAATTACCTGGTCATCTGGTGCATTGACCTAGAGGTGGAGGAGGTGAGTAGAGCTTTCCCCAGGGCTGTGAAAAGGCGCTGCCACACACCGCCACTTGGTGACACTGCCTGTTGTCCCTGGCAGAAATGTGCACTCATGGAGCAGGTGGCCCACCAGACAATCGTCATGCAGTTTATACTGGAGCTGGCCAAGAGCCTGAAGGTGGACCCCAGGGCCTGCTTCCGGCAGTTCTTCACTAAGATTAAGGTAGGGGCCCTGAGCTGCCAGGTGGCCGGAGGCCCCCTCCTCAGGGGACCAGCCCACAGTGCTCTGAGCAAGGCCGACTCCTGTCCACAGGAACTCAAACCCCTCCAATCACAGCATCCTAGATTAGGAGACGGTGGGGGGCAGGGATGGGAGACAGGTGGGCCGATCCTGCCAGACTTTAAAAGTGGACATTAGGCTGGGCGTGGTGGCTCACGCCTGTAATCCAAGCACTTTGGAGGCCAAGGCGGGCGGATCACCTGAGGTCGGGAGTTCAAGACTAGCCTGACCAACGTGGTGAAACCCCATCTTTAAAAAAATTTTTTTTAAAATAAATAAATAAAAAATAAAAAGTGGACATTACGCCAGGCTTGGTGGCTGAGTACTGTAGTCTCAGCTATTTGGGAGCCTGAGGCAGAGGACCACTTGAGCTCAGGAGTTTTCGAGCTGTGGTGTGCCACTGCATTCCAGCCTGGGTGACAGAGCAAAACCGCATTAAAAAAAAAAAAAAAAAGTGGAGACTGGGCACAGTGGCTCATGCCTGTCATCCCACCGCTTTGGGAGGCCGAGGCAAGCAGATCACCTGAGCTTGGGAGTTCGTGACCAGCCTGACCAACATGGAGAAACCACGTCTCTACTAAAAATACAGAATTAGCTGGGCATGGTGGCGCATGCCTGTAAATCCAGCTACTCAGGAGGCTGAGGCAGGTGAATCACTTGAACCTGGGAGGCAGAAGTTGCGGTAAGCTGAGATTGCGTCATCGCTCTCCAGTCTGGGCAACAAGAGCAAAACTCCGTTTAAAAAAAAAAAAGTGGGGGCAGTAGGATCCGCTGAAGGTACCCATGTGGATATGGGGGTAATATGGGTGTCTCTAGGGTTTTGAGGTTTTTTTTTGAGACAGTCTTGCTCTGTCACCCAGACTGGAATGCAGTTGCTCGATCTCAGCTCAGTGCAATCTCTGCCTCCCAGGTTCAAGTGATTCTCCTGCCTCCGCCTTCCAAGTAGCTGGGATTACAGGCACCTCCCAACCTCTAGAGTTTTTAACCTTTGCACCTGCAGGAACAGGGCTACTCTTACTGAGATTGGGGAGACAAGGACAAGGCAGGCTGGAGGGACACTCGGAGGCTGGTGAGGGAGCTGTGTTGAGTTAGAGGCGCCTATGTAGGGACGGTCAGGAAGTGAGTATCATACATCTGCAGTAGAGCAGGGCTCCCAAGCAGGTGGTCTTCAGCAAATGCCAGATGACGTCCCTGGCTGGGGGAGCCCAAGCTTTGAGGAGCCCCTCATGTAGGTCAGGAACAGACTTGGGACACCTCCGAGGCGCCTCTGAGGAGCTGCGGCTGGAGGGTCCTGGGCTCCCCAGTCTCTTCTGAGCATTGGGCTGGGTCCAGTGAGCACTGCCCAACCCCCATAGACAGCCGATCGCCAGTACATGGAGGGCTTCAACGACGAGCTGGAAGCCTTCAAGGAGCGTGTGCGGGGCCGTGCCAAGCTGCGCATTGAGAAGGCCATGAAGGAGTACGAGGAGGAGGAGCGCAAGAAGCGACTCGGCCCCGGCGGCCTGGACCCCGTTGAGGTCTACGAGTCCCTCCCCGAGGTGCGGTTCCCCGGGCCAGGTGGGCAGCAGGAGAGCCCTGAGCAAGACCCCCAGGACCACAGGGACCCAGCCCCTGACCCCAGCTCCTCTGCACCCCCAGGAACTCCAGAAGTGCTTCGATGTGAAGGATGTGCAGATGCTGCAAGACGCCATCAGCAAGATGGACCCCACCGTGAGTAACCCTCGCCTCCCATGCCTTTTCAGCAGGCCATGTGTCTCCCCCAGCCCTGCGTCCCAAGTCTCTGAAGCCGGCTGGTGAAAGTGCTCCTCCGAGGCTTCTCCAAGGAGTCGGGGGGGTGGTGTCACCTTGGCATATGCCCACATTTATTGAGCACCTACTGTATCCCAACATCCAGCAAATGACTGCTGAGCTTTCAGCACATGTCCCTTGTGACTGACAGTCACTGTTATTGTGACGGAGTCCAGCCTCAGTTTCCTTATCCAAACCATGTTTTCCCTCAATATCAGCCCACAAAATGTGTGGGGAAGGGAGCTGAGCACATGGCAGGGAATGGTAAATCTGGATGTTAATTGGATTTTGACTGCTTGTTTTTGAGAGACAGGGTCTTCCTCTCTTACCCTGGCTGCAACTTTGACCTCCCAGGCTTGTGATTCTCCCACTTCAGCCTTCCCAAGTAGCTGGGATTATAGGCTGACACCCCGATATCTGGCTAATTTTTTTAAAAAATATGTTTTTATAGAGACAGGGTGTCACTGGCTGTATTTTTGGAAGTGGTAATAGACTTTGAATCTAAGCAGGACACACTTTAACCCTATTCCTATCACTTGGCTCACTGGTTGGCCACACTGGTTTTCTCATGTGTAAAATGGGTCTAGTTACAGGACTGGCCCTGAGGTTCTAGAAGCTTCTGTGGGCACAGCCATCTAGACCAGGTTCTGCAAATCGCAGCTCGCGGACTCACTGCCTATCTTTTATAATAAAGTTTTATTGGAACAAAACAGCCACGCTCAATTGTTTCCCTGTCACCTACAACCGATCTTGCTCTACCGCAGCAGAGTTGAGTCGTGACAGAGACCATATGGCTCGTGGAAACAGAAATATGTAGTCTGTCCCTTTACCAAAAAAATTTGCTGGCTTTTTTTCTAGATTGCACTATCTAAATTAAAGTTAAATAAAATTTAAAGTTCCAGCTGGGCAGCACTTTGATAGGCTGAGGCGGGCAGATCACCTGAGGTCAGGAGTTCGAGAGCAGCCTGGCCAACGTGGCAGAACCCTATCTCTACTAAAAGTACAAAAATTAGCCAGGTGTGGTGACAGGCGCCTGTAGTCCCAGCTACTCGGGGGGCTGGGGCGGGAGAATCACTTGAACCTGGGAGGCAGAGGTTGCAGTGAGCCGAGATCGCACCACTGCATTCCAGTCTGGGGGACAGAGCGAGACTCCATCTCTAAATAAATAAATTAGTAAAATAAAGTGAGCAGGTAGCCAGCTTGGGGATGTGCAGGGGACCACAGGGGGCCACCCGGCGGCAGCTCTGCCTCACCTGCCTGCTCTTCTTGCAGGACGCAAAGTACCACATGCAGCGTTGCATTGACTCCGGCCTCTGGGTCCCGAACTCTAAGGCCAGCGAGGCCAAGGAGCGAGAGGAGGCGGGTCCCGGGGACCCGCTGCTGGAAGCTGTTCCCAAGACGGGTGACGAGAAGGATGTCAGCGTGTGACCTGCCCCAGTTGCCACCACCACCTGCTTGCAGGCCCCTCTGCACCCCTTTTCAGAAAACAGATAGATGCCATCTCCCCCGCTCCTGGCCTCCTCCACTTTCGCTGCTCGGCCCAGCCTGGGGGGCCCGCCCAACCCTCCCCACTGTCCCCACTCTCCAGTGCCCATTCAAGTCTCCGCTTTGAGTCAAGGGGCCTCACTGCCTGCAGCCCCCCATCAGCATTATGCCAAAGGCCCGGAGGTCCGGGGAGGGGCAGAGGTCGCCAGGCTGGTCCATCAGGTAGTAGGGGAGGGTTCCCAGCCAAGGGGCTGGCTCTGGTCACTGGGCTCTGTTTTCACTGTTTGTCTGCTGTCTGTGTCTTTTATTTGGCAAACAGCAGTGATGTTCCAATAAAGGATTTCAGAGGCTCTCTGGGCTGCTGTGAGGGCGTTCAGGCAGCCCATCTCTTGTGGGTGAGAGGGAAACCTGGTGGAATATTGGAAGCTGAGTCTTGGTGCTCTAGTCCTTTGCCCTCCAGCCATTGTGGGTACTTGCCTCGCACATGCTGTTCCACCACTTGGAACAATCTTCCTCCAGAGGCCCCAGAAGCCTGCAGCCTTCAGTTCTCACCCACCCACTCCCCTGTCCAGAATGCAGGGTTGTCCAAGCTGATCACCACCAGAGGGCAGCAGTGATCTGCAAGCCAAGTCACGTTTTCTAGGGTTTTGCGGATTTTGCCTGCCCACGCCCACCTTCGCCCCCTGCCACCCCCTTCCAGCTTCCTACCACCATTTGGGGCAGCATCCTGGGCTACATCTCTCTGCCCTATGGCCAGTGCTGCCCCTAAACTTTTTTGTTGTTGTTGAGACAGTCTAGCTGTTGCCCAGGCTGGAGTGCAGGGGTATGGTCTCTGATCACTACAGCCTCTGTCTCCCGGGTTCAAGTGATTATCCTGCCTCAACCTCCCGAGTAGCTGGAATTACAGGTGCCCGCCACCCCACCCCGCTAATGTTTGTATTTTCGCAGAGATGGAGTTTTCACCATATTGGCCACACTGGTCTCAAACTCCTGACCTCAAGTGATCCACCCACCTTGGCCTCCCAAAACGCTGGGATTACAAGTGTGAGCCACGGCACCTGGCCCCCCACAAACAGATCTTGATTCTGACCGCTGTCTTTTATCCCCATGGCCTCCAGGTCTCCATCCCCTCTGGCTGTAATACCTGTCCCAGCCTCTTTCTCATTGCCCACTCCAAGCCAACCCTCCCAACAGGCAGCAGCCAGAGGGCACCTGTGAACACAGGGGTCAGGCCAGGTCCCACATCTGCTCAAAAGCCTCACGGGACTCCCCTCCCTGGGAGCAAAAGCCAAAGTTCTCCCTGCAGCTGGCCAGGCCCCAGCACCATCTGCCTGTTACCTCCCTGCCCTGTTGTCCCCAACCCCATACTGGCCTTTGAGCACTTAACATTTCTCTTCTTGGTGTGGCCTTGGGTGATGTACTGAGCCTCGGTGTCCCTGCTCTTAGTGATGGCTAACATCATCACACTAGTGTCCTCCTCAGGCTATAGTGAGGGGAAAAGTGAGGTAATAGTTCAGACAACAATCACCTGGCAGTCAGATCCTTTCAATGTGGACCTGGGCACTTGGTGTCCCTCTGCAAAAGTCACAAATATTTCTGCCATAGGAAAAGGCTTAAAGAAGAGTACACGGCCAGGTGCAGTGGCTCACGCCTTTAATCCCAATACTCTGAGAGGCCAAGGTGGGAGGATCGCTTGAACTTGGGAATTCAAGACCAGCTCGGCTACCGTGGGCCAAGGTGGGAGGATCGCTTGAACTTGGGAATTCAAGACCAGCTTGGCTACCGTGGCGAAACCCAGTCTGTACTAAGAACACAAAAATCAGCCAGGCATGGTGACGCACGCTTGTAGTCCCAGCTTCTCAGGAAGCTGAGGCAGGAGAATTGATTGAACCCAGGATGCAGAGGTTGCAGTGAGCCGAGATCACACCACTGCACTCCAGTGTGGGTGACAGAGTCTCCATCTCAAAAAAAAAAGTGCAGCTCTGGGTGAACAGGGGCACACCTATAGTTACAGTTACTTGGGAGGCTGACGCAGGAGGATTGCGTGAGTCTGGAAGGTCGAGGTTGCAGCGAGCTACAATCAAAGTACAATAAACACCCAGGTACACATCAGTTTAAGATATGAAATATCGGCTGGGCGCGGCGGTGGCTCACACCTGTAATCCCAGCATTTTGGGAAGCTGAGGCAGGAGGATCACAAGGTCAGGAGATGGAGACCATTGTGGCTAACATGGTGAAAACCCACCTCTACTAAAAATGCCAAAAATTAGCCAGACATGGTGGTGCATACCTGTAGCCCCAGCGACTCGGAAGGCTGAGGTGGGAGAATTGCTTGAACCCAGGAGGCAGAGGTTGCAGTGAGCCGAGATTGCGCCACTGCACTCCAGCCTGAGCGACAGAGACTCCGTATTAAAAAAAAAAAAAAAAAAAAAGACGAAATATCTCAGATCCAGTAGAGACTTCTGCCCACCTCTCCTGGGGGACATCACCTCTGAGGGGACTGCTTGTCACTCAGACCACAGATCAATGCCACTTCTCTGAGGCCCTCCTTGATCTACTTGAATTGCCCTCATGCTCAGCCACCAAACCTGCCTCACATGCCCTGCTTTGCACCGACCTGTGTATTGTCACCTCCCATGTACTGTGGGTGCCACAAGAGCACGGACCTTTTCTTGCAACATCCACAGTGCCAGAAAGGGGACCTTCCGGAAACATTTGCAAAAAACACTGGATAAAAACCCCTGGAAAGCTGTTGTGCCCAAGCTGATCACCACCAGGGGGCAGGAGTGAGCTGCAAATCTAGTAACTTTCCTTAGTGCTTTGTACATTCAGTGAGAGCAGCAGGTTGGGGGCTGTAGGGGGACTCCTGGGGCCTTGAATAAGCCTCACACGTCGCCCAAGATCTTTTTATTTTATTTATTTTTAAGGATCAGGGGTCTCTCCATGTTGCTTATGCTGGATTTGAACTGAGCTCAAGCAGTCTGCCAGCCTTGGCCTCCCAAAGTGCTGGGACTACACGCCAGTGTGCCCTGCCATGTTACCATTTTAATTTTTGTTCATCATAGACATTTTGGTGTTAATTTCGGTTTTTCAAAATATTGCATTCCTGGTTATTGAAGGTTTTGTTTGTCTTTTGTGAGACGTCCGTCACCCAGGCTGGAGTGCAGTGGTGTGATCTCGGGCTCACTGCAACCTCTGCCTCCTGGGTTCAAGCGATTCTCCTACCTCAGCCTCCCAAGTAGCTGGGATTACAGGCACCTGCCCACGATGCCTGGCTAATTTTTGTATTTTTTGTAGAGACGGGTTTCACCATGTCGGCCAGGCTGGTCTCAAACTCCTGACCTCAAGTGATCTGCCCGCTTTAGCCTCCCAAAGTGCTAGGATTACAGGGGGTGAGCCACCGTGCACAGCAGCTGGTTATTGAAGTTCCTGACACCCTTTTTACTTTTGTGCTTCACCTTAGCACTGGCACTGGTCCTGGTAGAGACACAGGGATCAAGGCGTCAGATTTTCTGTCAGGAGGTACAGTGGCACAAACTCATCATCCTCCCTTCCCATCCGCCCACCCAGTTCCCTGCTACTCCTTTCAGAGTTTCGTTTTGGAAAATTGTATACATTCTTATCCATTCCCCTCCTCCATTTTTTTTTCCAAACAGTATCTCGTTCTGTCACCTAGGCTGGAGTGCAGTGGTGGGATCATAGCCCACTGAAACCTGCACCTCTCAGGCTGGGGCTGCCCTCCCATCTCAGCCTTTGAGCATCTGGGACTACAGTCGAGTGCCGCCATACCTAGCTAATGGTTAACTTTTTTGTAGAGACATGGTCTTACTATGTTGCCCAGGCTGGTCTCAAGCTCCTGAGTTCAAGGGATCCTCCTGTCTTGGCCTCACAAAGTGCTGGAATTACAGGCATGAGCCACCTTCCCCAGCCTTTTTTTTTTTTTTTTTTTTTTAAGATGGGATCTCCCTCTGTCATCCAGGCTGGAGTATAGTGGCACAGACAGCTCACTGCAGCCTCTAACTTCTAGGCTCAAGTGATTCTCCTGCCGCAATCTCCTGAGTAGCTCAAATTACAGCCAACAGACACCACATCTGGCTATCCACCACCAGTCCTTTTTTTTTTGAGATGGAGACCTGCTCTGTTGCCCAAGCTGAAGTGCAGTGGCACTATCTTGGCTCATTGCAACCTCAGCCTCCCAAGTTCAAGCGATTCTCCTTCCTCAGCCTCACATACAAGCATGCACCACCACACCCAGCTTATGAAGTGTATTAGCTCATTTGATGCCCCGATATGCCTCTGAGTTTGGGACTCTAAATAACCACATCTTGCAGAGGAGGAAGATGTGCTCCACCCACGAGCACACAGTGATGGAGCTGGGACTTGAACTCAGCCCGTCAGGTGCCAGCCTTCATGTGTATAAGTTACTTCTGTGTATCCTTTCAGGCCAACACTGAGTGTCCTGTTTGGTGCTGCTCCTGAGAATTTTCTAGAGAACACAGGTTCGCACACGTGTCTAAAGGAGCATAGAATTTTTGTGGAAAGATTCCCAGGAGGCCAGGCACAGTGGCTCAGGCGTGTAATCCCAGCACTTTGGGAGGCCAAGGTGGGCAGATCACCTGAGGTCAGGAGTTTGAAACTAGCCTGGCCACGATGGCAAAACCCCATCTCTACTAAAAACACAAAAATTAGCTGGGCATGATGGTGGGCGCCTGTAATCCCAGCTACTCGGGAGTCTGAGGCAGGAGAATCCTTTGAACCCAGGAGGTGAAGGTTGCAGTGAGCTGAGATCATGCCATTGTATTCCAGCCTGGGCAACAAGAGTGAAACTCCATCTCAAAAAAAAAAAAAAGAACAATTCCCAGGAAACCCATCCCATTGAGGAGGAGACTGTTCCCTCAACTCTCCCATACATCAAAACACAAAGGGATTTTACTTTTTTTTTTTTTTTTGAGACGGAGTTTCGCTCTTGTTGCCCAGGCTGGAGTGCAATGGCGCGATCTCGGCTCACCGCAACCTCCGCCTCCTGGGTTCAAGCAGTTCTCCTGCCTCAGCCTCCCTAGTAGCTGGGACTACAGGCACGTGCCACCACGCCCAGCTAATTTTTGTATTTTTAGTAGAGACGGTGTTTCACCATGTTGACCAGGATGGTCTCGATCTCTTGACCTCGTGATCCACCCGCCTCGGCCTCCCAAAGTGCTGGGATTACAGACGTGAGCCACCACGCCCGGCCTGGGATTTTACTTTTAATTCATCAATTCTCGGCTTTTCCCAGGTCCCGTGGGGGCTCTGAGGAGGCCCCTCCCTGCAGCCCCCGAAGGGCCAGGGGAAGCCCCCAGCTTTGTTCCTTCCTGAAAACCTACCGTAGTGGTGTGCCCAACTATTCTGGCTTGCCCCAGTGCTAGCATGGAAAGCCCCCCATTGGGGAATCCCCTCAGTCCTGGGAAACCCCAGCCTGTTAGTCACGTGTGAGGTCTGGGGCCTCGCTTATGGGCCAGGTCTGGGATGTGGGAGTTTGGGAAGGAGGCCCCAGGCCTTGGCAGAATAGCCTCCTTAGCCTCTTTTCTTCGGTTGTCAAGTGGGGGTGCTGATACCACTCACAAAGAATCTGAGAAGGCCCAGGGATTGCTAAATCCCAGCCCTAGGCCCAGTGTCCAGGCTAGAAAAATGTCACCTATTCCATTTATTATTTATTTATTTGACAGGGTCTCGCTCAGTTGCCCAGGTTGGAGTGCAGTGACGCAATCATAGCGCATTGCACCTCAGCCTCTGGACCCAAGCGATCCTCTCACCCCAGCCTCCCCAGTAGCTGGGACTACAGGCGTGTATCACCATGCCCTGCTAATTTTTAAATTTTTTGTAGACACAGGGTTTCACTATGTTGTCCAGGCTGGTCTGGAACTCCTGGGCTCAAGCGATCTTCCTGCCTCTGTCTCTCAAAGTGCTGGGATTACAGGCGCCAGCCACCACACCCAGCTTATTGTTAGAATGTATTATTATCACTGGCAGTGTGACTAGCATTGTCATTAACAGTCCGCCCATGTGGCATTTCCTGCTAGTTCCTTCAGGAGTGGGGAATACCAGGACTCAGGCCCACCCGGCTCGTCGTGGTCTAGTGTCTAATTGCAGAGCCTTGCCCCGGACGGCTGTTGAAGAATCTGGCACTCTCAGTTTCCTGATGCTGTACCCAGGCAGCAACAGAGAGGAAGCTCACAGCCAGCCCTCCGGCAGCAGGCTATACAACAGCCAGGGATTCCTGGCTCCCAGGCCATTCATTCCCCCCAGTGCTGGCTTCTTAAGCCATCTACTGGGCTCAAGGCACAACCCCATGGGCTGAGGGCACATCGGACAACCAGACAGACATCTTTCTGGTGGGGTTGATGTCCTAGAACCGCAGACAGGCAATAGAACTGGTGCTCAAAGACACTTACCAAGGTCAGGCGCGGTGGCTCACGCTTCTGGGCATTTGGGAGGTCAAGGAGGGAGGATCACTTGAGTCCAGCAGTTTGAAACCAGCCTGGGCAACATGCTGAAAACCCGTTTCTATGAAATCCGTTTTGGGAGGCCGAGGCGGGAAGGGATCACCTGAGCTCGGGAGTTCAAGACCAGCCTGACCAACATGGAGAAACCCTGTCTCTACTAAAAAAATACAAAATTAGCCAGGCATGGTGCTGTATGCCTGTAATCCCAGCTACTCAGGAGGCTGAGGCAGGAGAATTGCTTGAACCTGGGAGGCGGAGGTTGCGTGAGCCCAGATCACGCCACTGCACTCCAGCCTGGGCAACAAGAGCAAAACTCCATCTCTAAATAAATAAATAAATTAAAGAAACAAAAAGAAAAGAGAAAAAGAAACTTCCCAGCTGGGAGTGGTGGCTCACATCTGTAATCCCAGCACTTTGGGAGACAGGTGAATCACCTGAGGTCTGGAGTTCCAGACTAGTCTGGCCAACATGGTGAAACCCCGTCTCTACTAAAAATACAAAAATTAGCCAGGCATGGTGGACGCCTGCAATCCCCACTACCAGGGATGCTGAGGGAGGAGAATTGCTTGAACCTGGCAGAGGTGGAGGTTGCAGTGAACCAAGACTGGTCCACTGCACTCCAGCTTGAGCAACAGAGCGAGACTCTGTCTCAAAAAAAAAAAAAAAAAAAAAAACTTTCCATAAAATTTCAGGTTGCGGCCGGGCGCAGTGGCTCACGCCTGTAATCCTAGCACTTTGGGAGGCCGAGGTGGGTGGATCACCTGAGGTCAGGAGTTCAAGACCAGCCTGGCCATCATGGTGAAACCCCATCTTTAAAAAAAATTAAAAAAAATAAATTTCAGGTTGCAATAAGGACTCTGAAGAAAATACAGCAGAGCCCAGGAGGTCAGGTTGCCTGGGCTCAAGCAATCCTCTCACCTCAGCCTCCAGAGTAGCTGGGACTACAGGCACATGCTACCATGCCAAATTTTTTTTTTTTTTTTTTTTTTGAGACAGAGTCTCACTCTGTAGCCCAAGCTGGAGTGCAGTGGCACGATCTCAGCTCACTGCAACCTCCACCTCCCAGGCTCAAGTGGTTCTTATGCCTCAGCCTCAGACTAACTTTTCTATTTTGTGTAGAGACAAGATCTTGCTAAATTGCCCACGTTGGTCTCCAACTGGGCTCAGACTATCCTCCTGCCTCAGCTTCCTAAAGTGCTAGGATTATAGGGATGAGCCACTGGGCCCAGCCAGGCCAAGTCTCTATCAGCATTTTCTTTCTTTTCTTTTTTTTTTTGAGACACAGCGGGGATTTGAACTCACATCAGGTGGTATGTCCAAGCTGCTACCCTGAGCGCTAGGGAGCTTTAGAGGGCAGGGCTGCAGGTGATCAGGAAGAGGACAGAAGCAGGTGGGCCAGGAAAGCCTCTCAGGAGTGAAGGAGGGGGAATTCCAGCCAGCAAGGTGGAGTTGGCCAGGTAGAAACGAGGGAAGGGAGATGGGACTGGATGGAATGGGGAAGCCACAGGGCAGGGCGTCGGAGGGTTGAATGGTGACTGCTGCAGCCTTGAACGCCGAGGTGAGGACATGTACCTGTGCCCTAGGGTCAGAACCGTACATATCTGACCCAATTTCACAGCACAGACGGGAACTCCAGGATCCGGCCGCCTGGCCTACACATTTCGCTCTCCCGCCCGCCCCTCGCAGGCCCCTCCCACGTCTCAGTTCACCGCGTGACAGCCAATAGCAGAATAGAAAGCGCATCCGGGTGCCGAAGCCAATCGTGGCTGAGCGACGAGTGAGTCCGAGAACCAATCAGAGCGCCGCCGCCATGGCCAAAAACAAAAACAAAAACAAAAACTTCCAATGGTGATTGCGAGGAGAACAGAGCAGCTGCCAATGGGCGTGCGCGTTTCAGGCGGCCAATGAGAGGAGGCGTCTCGGCGGGCAACAAGTAGTGGCTGCCCGCGGGGGCGGGGCTGGGTTCGGATTCGTGCCTGAGTTCCCCCGGAAGGGTGAGTCCGGACGCGAGCGCGGAAGGGGCGAGGCCTGAAGTCCTCAGGAAGGAGACGCGGGGACTAGTAGCGCTTGACAGGCTGAACTTGGATGGGAGCAGCTGGTGCCTCGGGACTGCTCCGATGCCCGGTGGGTGCACATCCCAGTTCCTGCCCTTGCTGGCCGGATTTAGAGGTTTTGGGGGAGGATGTGAGGGGTGCAGCCTTTCCAGTTGCAAACCTCACCCCGACCCCGTCTTCAAAGCTGGGTCCGGGTGCAGTGGAAATGAGCAAGGAGGAAGTAGCCTCCCGGAAAGCCCCATCCCAGGATCTCACCTGAAACATGAATAGGTATTAATGGCAAAAGTTAGTTAAGCGCTTACTGTATGCCAGGCACTTTCTCTGCCTCCTCGCGTTGAATCCTCCCGGCAACCCTTTGAGGTAGAGACTGTTACACGCCCATTTTCCAGAGGAGGGTGCAATCAGCAACATGGGTAGAACTGACAGCCCCTCCACTTCTATACTGGCGCCCTCGGGAGGCTCAGGCGCTGGACTGCGGGGATAGAGCTGGACATACATTCTTCCAGGCTTGAGGGAGTCAACAGGGACTGGGGTCACTCATGGGAGTACATGTGGGGAACGAGAATTGTGGCCTGAAAGAGAAAGGCCATACCACGATGAAACAAGTGACAATGATGTTATTCTTGTTTTAGTCACATTTGTTATTTTTGTGTGTGCCTGTATCAAGGTCTGCGCTGAATGTGTAATATGCGGAACTACGTTGAAACATCACAACTGTCTTTTGATGGCAGCACCCTGAGGACCTCCCTTTTCCAGATGGGGAAACCGAGGCCCAGAATCGCTAAGTGGATTGCTTGAGTTGACACAGGGAGCTCCAGGACTCGCCCTCAGGTCTGTTTGACCACAGCTGCCTGTCTGGTTGTTTTGGGGAGGTGTGTTAAGAGTAGATTTTTATTTTACTTTTTATTCATTTTTATTATTCATTTATTCATTTATTTATTTATTTATTTATATTTTTAGAGACAGGGTCTTACTTTGTCACCCAGGCTGGAATGCAGTGGTGTGATAACTACTCACTGCAGCCTCCAACTCCCAGGCTCAGGAGATCTTCCCACACTGGCCTCCTGAGTAGCTTCAATACAAGTGTGCACCACCACACCTGGCTAAATTTTAAAAATTTCTTGTAGAGGCCGGGCATGGTGGCTCACGCCTATAATCCCAGCACTTTGGGAGGCCGAGGTGAGCAGATCACCTGAGGTCAGAGATTCAAGACCCGCCTGGCCAACATGGCAAAACCCCATTTCTATTAAAAATACAAAAATTAGCTGGGCATAGTGGCGAATGCCTATAATCCCAGCTATTTGGGAGGTTGAGGCAGGAGAATTGCTTGAACCAGGGAGGCGGAGGTTGTGAGCCGAGATTGCACCATTGCACTCCAGCCTAGGCAACAAGAGCAAAACTCCATCTCAAACAAACAAACAAAACTTCTGGTAGAAACAGGGTCTTGCTATATGGCCTAGGCTGGTCTCCAGCCCCTGGGCTCAAATGATCCTCCTGACTCAACCTCCCAAAGTCCTGGGATTACAGGCGGGAGCCACTGTACCTGGCTAGAGCAGATTTTTATATCAGTGTCAATTTGTGGAAGGAGGGGAGGGGTCAGTGTTATCGTTGATGAGAGATCTACTAGGTAGGGATACATACCCCAAACCCGTCCAACAAATGTGGAAACCGAGGCTCAGAGAGGGAATCGGGTCCTTAATATGCCAAGATGGGAGCCCAGGATCTTCCCCTCGGGCCTCAGCTGGGGTGGGTGGAAGGTTGAGGCACTAATGGTGAGGGGCCTCTGGGCTGAGAGTTGAGAGCTAATGGATTGTCCCCTTTCTAGCCGAGCCACCTGCTGGGAACATGCCTCTGCGCCATCGGGGGACGGCCAGGGGCGGCAAGCCTGTTGGGGATGGAGCCCAGCCTATGGCTGCCATGGGAGGCCTGAAGGTGCTTCTGCACTGGGCTGGTCCAGACGGCGGGGAACCCTGGGTCACGTTCAGCGAGACATCGCTGACAGCTGAGGAAGTCTGCATTCACATCGCACATAAACTCGGTGAGTCCGGGACGCTGGCACCATGAGGACTGTCATGGGCGTCCAGGCAGCGGCTGGGCCCCATCCATTCATCTGTCTACCCACCCACCCATCCACCCACCCATCCATCCATCCATCCATCCAACCATCCATCCACCCACC
>PVKV010023089.1:0-34062 GCA_004027835.1 Alouatta palliata | reverse complement strand
GACACCTTCCTAACAGTAGCCACAGTAAGCTTTTCCAAACAACAATTAGGGCAAGTCTCATTGTTCCCTCAGTGATTTCTCAATGCTTTTTGGGTAACAGTCTAGTGTGTTGCAGCGTGATTCATTTATTTTAGGGTTCTGTCCTTGGCCAGCAAAAGGTAATGGAACTGGAAAGGGTCTAATCAGTCCCTGATTCATGTACTGTGTTTACCTTGAACTGCAGCATGTCATTCTTATGGTAAGTTACATCCAGGCGAAGGGGGTTCACGGGTGTGGAAGGGAAGGCGGTGAAATAAACAGAAGACTTTAAGGAGATGTCAGCTGTGGCCCCATGTGAATTATACTGAACATCATTGACAGAGTATAGATCGTTGACAAAATAGCAAAAAGGGACTCCAGAATAACTGGATGCCTGAAAAGTAAGGCCAAAGTCATAGATCAGAACAGCATGTGGTCTTAAAGTTCTCCAACCTAAACAGTATTACGAAAGTCATTTTATAGGGCAATAAAGCCACCCTATCACTTACCATTTGGCAATAGCATAAATTTAAATTCCTGGTCTCCAAGCAAAATACTTATTTTAAAAAGTCTTACACATGTCTCCAACTGCTTGTCACATCCAGATCAGGTCCCTTTGGAAGTCTTTTCTTTATATGCATTTTAAGTAATTATGCAAGTAACAGTGCTAGGCTTATGAAACTACAGATTAGGTGTGGAGATTTTCATGTGCAGGAACCCCATCAGCAAGGTTACCTCCCAGATACAGCCACGGGCAGCACAGTTTTCTGCAGAAGCACCATTCTCATCAGGGTAACAGTCTATTTTTTCTTCATCCCTTATTTTTATGTCCCACTCCACTGTGTATGCTTCTCCCAGGACAAGACTGATGTCTGTGATAATGGCAACCTGTAGGAATGTGGGAATCACAAGGAAATTCATTTTTAGGAGAAAGGCCTTGCAAGATCTGAGACTTTTACTTTAGGCAAAAAAAAAAAAAAAAATGGAAATTAGACTAGATTTTCAAACATTCAAGCAACACATGACTTTAGCTTACAAGAAGGGAACTTTACAGTGTGGGAATCTATTTAGCAGCAACAGAGGAAACATCTCCACTCTAGCAGAATCTTATACATAGCATAATGAAAACAGTTAAGTCAAATAGAACCTGTCGCGATTATCCCTTATTCTTTTCTACCCTGACTCCTCTTAGCCCTCTGTATCCTGTCAGGAAGGCTCTCTTTTGCACTTCCTCTTTAGCATGACATATGGTGTCACCCCAAAGTGAGCTGATCCTCTTGATCTTCAGTCCCCAAACCAGTATCCCCCACAAGCCTGGAGTGGTAGAACGAACACAGCAATAAGAATCATATGACCTGGTTATCATGCCCACATTTCTGTAGAATGTTCAACAAATAATTTCTTTTTTTATTTTTTAATTTTAATGAGTATATAGTAGGTATATATATTTATGGGGTATATGAAATATTTTGATTCAGGCATACAATGCATAATAATCACAGAGTAAATTTGGTATTCTATTTCATTTCTTTGGTTTCAATTTTAACAACAGCAAAATTGGTAAGTTAAAAAAAATCATTATATTTTTTTCCATTTCTAACATCCCAGGCTCCTCATTTCTCTGGGCCAAAGGCTCCAAATTTGAAACCTTCTTTGAATCCCATTAATTCAAATATTTAATATTTTTCTATATATCTTTCTTATCTTTGATGCTTCTTTAAACAGCACTTCTCAATTTAAAGTTATCACTCGTCTGGAGTAATAAAATCACATCCTAAAATCACAATCTAAAGATTACCGTCCTTCTCCCGGTCTCCTACCAGTCTAAACCATCTTGTTCTTCCCTGTTCTACTAGTCCCCAACCCCAACTCCCACTCCCAACAATGCTCACAAACAGCAGCACAGCCTTCACTCAAGGATCAACATGAGTCCCTTTAAGAATTAAATCAAGCTGGAACCTAAGACTTTCCAAAATCTGACCACAAGTTTCCTACCCAAACTAGTCTTTTTTGAAAACAATCTTATCTATGCTAGTCATACAAAATAAACAGTTTAATAATGTAAGGCTGCTCCATGCATTCCTAACTTTGCTCTTGTGTCTTATCACAATTATTATTCTATTTTTGGGAAAAGGAAGTAAAACCAGTTAGAGAGAGCAGAACACTGAGAGGCAGAGAAGGGAATAAGAAGGAAAACACCCAACTCATTCTAGCTCTGGGTACCTTATTTTTTTCCCCAGCTCTCTAACTTCCCCAAAACAAGCCTCAAAGGTGTTCTGGTCTGTCAGGAACCCATGCAAACTTGGCAAGAAAGAACACCACGATGCTATGGAGAATTCTCAACATATCATCTCAACAAAATGGTTTTTACCTTCAGGTTGGAATCATAAGTGACTGTAGGAGAAGTCTGACTTGGGACACCATTGTGTTTCACTGTAACATTGCTAGGCTCCTGTATCCCAAGAATTTTAATCTCATTAAATGCTAAATTATTGGGGTCCTTGTAGGTTGATTGTGAAACAGTCACCTCCAAGCGGTTCTGCAAAACAATTAAGTCTAAGTATGCACAAAGGTATGCCTGTAATATACAGATTCTCAAGTCACTCCAACATTTCATTCCAGACCTGATATCCCCCATTGCCCTGAATTCCTCTCTGCTTTCTCTACTAGTGTGTTCTCAGTAAGTACAAAATTATTTTGATAATCCTCTAATTCAAAAAATAATGAAAACACACATTTAAAAACTATATTTAGAAACACTAGCTGCTATATTAATTCCTCCTTTTGAAAACACTGATGAAATCATATATACAAATGTGCTCACCTATAGCCAATAATGCATATAAAGTTACAAATATAAGCACGCATATACACAAGCACAGATAAGCTAATGGGCAGACCAAAGCCCACACCTAAGATTCATAAAAACATGCTACTCACTTGAGTGACAGAAAACTCACATAAAAGATATACTTTATTGGCCACGGTATCTGAAAGTGAGAGAAAGACAAGTCAGATTCTGGTCTACCCACCACAGAAAAAAGTTTACCCTGCCACTTCTTTCAGCTACATCTTGATGTCACAAATGGCAGTACTTCCTTTTCCTTATGGATGAATATATCACATTACATATGTGTATCACAATTCTTTATTCATTCATTCATCAATGTACACTTAGACTGTTTCTGTGTCTTGGCTGCTGTGAATAATGCTGTAATAAATATGGAAGTGAGTATATCTCTTAAAGATACTGATTCCATGTCGTCTGGATATACACATAGAAGTGGGATTTCATGGACTGTAAGGAAGTTTTATTTTTAATTTTTTGAGGAACTTCCATACTATTTTCTATAATGGTTGTAACAATTTGCATTCCCACCAATAATCTACAAAAATTCCATTTTCTCCACATCCTCACCAGCACTTATCTCTTGTCTTCTTTATAATTTCCATGCTAACAGGTGTGAGGTGATAGCTCACTGTGATTGTTGATTTGCAATTCTCCGTCATTTACTGACGTTGAGCATCTTTTCACACACGAGTTAGCCACTTGAATGTCTTCCTTGGAAAAATACCTGTTCAATTCCTTCACCCAGTTTTTAATTGGGTCACCTGATCTTTTGCTACTGAGTTGCATGAGTTCCTTATTTATTTTTTATGTTAATTTCTTCTCAGATAGGTGGTTTGCAAACATTATTATTCACTCTGTAGTTTGCCTTTTCACTTTGTTGACTGTTCATTTTGCTATGCAGAAGTCTTTTGGTTTGATGTAGTCATGCTTGTTTATCTTTTGGTATTTTGCCTTTGCTTTTGGTATCATATCCAAAAAATCATTGCCAAGACTAAAACGTCAAGGAGGTTTTTTCCTGTTTTCTTTTAGAAGCTTTACAACTTCAGCCCTTACATTTAAGTTTTTTATTTGATTTTTCACAGTAGCCAAGATATGAAAACAACTGAAGTGTCCATCAATGGATGAATAAAGAAACTGCAATACACATATACAATAAAGTATTACTCAGACACGGAAAAAAAAAAAAAAAAGAAAATTCTGCCATTTGCAACAGCATGGATGAATCTGGAGGACATTATACTAAGTGAAATAAGCCAGAGACAGAAAGTAAAATACTGCATGGTCTCACTTATATGTGGAATCTAAAAAAGTTGAGCTCATAGAGGCAGACAGTATAACAGTGGTTCTTAGAGCCTGAGGGTGGGGAAAATGGGGAAATGATGGTCAAGAGTACAAACCTTTAGCTATTAGATGAGTAAGTTCTGGGGATCTAGTCTACAGTATGGGTGGTAATAGATGTGCTCATTAAAATAGCTGTGGTAATCATTATACTATGACGATATATATTAAATCCTCACTTTGTTCACTTTGAATAAATTTCATCTTTATTTTCCAATTAAATAAATAAATTTTAAAATCTACATATTGGATTAGATGGACAAGAGTCTCCAAGGCCAAGTCATTGTTTTTCCTTCTCTTTCCTACTGGAACATTGCAAAGGTTCCCTTCCAAGGGCTCCCAAGGCATATGCCTCAAGGGAGTCTATTTCCTAAACTTGAAGCACAGGTATTGTTAGTATACTGGAGCCACGAATAGGCTAAAAAGTATGGCTAGATGAGCACACACTAGAACAGTATATTCTCACTGCCTCTATGGCAGGCCTATGATTTTTATATCATCAACAATTGCTCATAAGAATTTGGAGAGGGAAGACATTAACATTGACTTACGGGAACAGTCTTGAAAACATCTCTTCTAAGCACGCATTGACAATAAAATGAGAGCTTATTATAGATATCACTGGGCAATGGGAGAATTGTCACAGACAGAAATGTATTTTTCTTTCTTTTGTAGTTCATCTACCGCTACCTCTGAACCATGTAACCAGAAACAAAATACTTAAGTGACTTGCTACTGTGTCTGGTGAGATTTCTCCCAAAGCTGAATGACTAGCAGGAGTGAAGGACCGTAAGTCACAGGTGCAGGCTTTAAAAATGCAACATTATCATAACAGTGCTCACCCTTCATCTCCCCATCATCCCAGAAAAGTTCTCCTTTTGCTTCTTTGTTCTCATCTAGGGCAATGATAAGACCAAGAGGGTTCTTCCGACTGTGGGAAACAAGATTTATGAGACAAAGACAGGAGTCAGAGAATTTCGCCAACTGAGATGAGAATGTATCTATCGAATTTCAAATTGGAAAAGTTACTAGCAGCAGATGGTTCTGTTTTCTTCAGGTACAAACACAAAACTCACAGGTGCATTTATCTTCAATATCAGCAGTGTCACAGGAGATAGAAATATCCCAAACAGTAGCAATAACATCTATGTTGGAGGCAAGAATTCAAGCACCAGAGTCACTGCAATAGCTCAAATGAAAGCTGCTTCTGCAACTACTACTATTTAGAACACAGAGTATGAGAAAAGAAAGAAATCTTAGGCAATAACTGGTTCAGTCAGGTCACTTTAGTAATGATGCCCTTGGGAGAAGTCTCCAGTGCTGTGAGGAAGATACGTGACTAAAGAATATGTTGTTTTCATACTCAGAAAACAACAGCATATAATAAGATCCATCTATTTAATGGTAACCTATCTGATTATTGGTTATTAGTTTGTTTTAAAAGAAAAACAAATCATTCTAATTATCTACTTTACAATTTAGAATAGGAAACACAAAACATTCCTCAAAGACATGGTAAAGTAGATGGACACAGAGGAAGAAGGGGAGGGAGACAGCAATTTTCATTTGGAATCTCTCCTCACTCTGTCACTCCTCTAGGCAACCTCCCAGTTTCCTGGAACCTTGAAGGATACTAACATGATACCAGTTGGAAGCAATTCCTTGATTGCAAACAGAGAAGAAGGTAAATCACCTCTGGAGGAATGAGACCCACATTTATAGGGTATCACAGCTTAAAAACAAAAGATCACCAAGCACACAAGGTAATAAGGCAACGTAAAAGTCAGTCAGCAAAGACAACTAACAATAGACTTAGATTTACCTAAACACTTCAGATAATACAATTTTCAAGCACAGAATATACAACTATGATTGAAATGCTAATAGTATTAAAGAAGAAAGAGAAAATCTTCTAAGGAGCAAATATATATTATCTGCCTGACAAATAAATACATACATATGAAAAGTGACCAGAAACTTGGAAGTGGCAGTGCTTCCTCTTCTGGAAGATTAAAGAAAGATTTCCTGTTGATAAAATGTTAAGTTTGATTTGGATCATTAAAACTGCACCAGGTAAAGAATGTTGGAAAGAATAAGTGTAAAAGCCCAAATGCAATAAAATACATAGGTATGTTTGGGAAATAGCAGTTTTTTGGCACGGCTGGTCTGCATGTACATGAAGGCATGGCAGGTGACAGAGTTGTCAAGGTAACATGGAACCAGGTTGTGACTGGTTTTGAATATCCCATTAACGAAAGAGTTTGGACTTGAAGCCTGGGAGCAACCAGTTGAGATTTTCATTTTGGAAAAAATAAATTTGGTATTAGTGTGCAGAACAGCTTGAAGGTGAACAATTAGAAAAAGGAAGCCAAATAGTATTCGATTTAGGAATATTTTCCATTAGTATTGTAAAAAGTCTACAATTTGGAAAGTTAAAGCAGTAAGAGAGGTTCAAAAGAAAAGACAGGCTTCTGGCTTCCAAAGAACTCCTAGTCTATTAAAGACAAATAGGCTAATACTCTCAAAGGCATGAAGATATAAATGTGCACCTCTTCAGTACAGATGGAATCTAGAATGTTGGAATCAACAGAGTATAAAGGAAAATTCAGTGACATGGAGATTTGAGGTTTGCAGGATGTAATTTTTGAATCAAATTTTGAATCACAAGAAAGAAATCTTAGTGGGAGAAAAGAAATAGGAAGCTGAGACTTCTAGGAGGGTGGAAAGTGAATCCTGACCCTCTAGAAATGAGAAAGAGTGAGTCAAGAGCAGAGAAACATGGATAGGCTGTGTGGTCAACGCAGATAGAAGGATCAGCCGACGTGGTTTGCCCAGAATTGAGAAGCATCCCAAGAGGGGAGACTTTTGGTGCTAAAACTGCAACAGTCCTGGGCAAACCCGGCGGCTGATCACCTGGCTGTTAGCGTGTTTCAAAAAGAAATTCAAAGGGTTTAAGGAAGTAAATAAACTACAGTCTTTCAAGATCCATCTGGATACAGCTCTAAATCAACAGCTTCTTGAACAGAGGCTAAGAGAAATCCAAGGACAGATTTTGAGGACACCCCACTCCTCCTCCTTCACACATACCCTGATACCCTTCCTCCCCAAATTCCACATGGTATTTCAGCATCCTGTGTTTGGTCAACGCATGGGGACAGAAATGACCAGTTTTGTCAGCATCCTCCTTAAAGGACACTCCAGCCATGCTATACCTGGCCAGAGTGGTTGTATTTGGCTGCTGTGTGGGGAAGATGTAGCCTCCTCGAAGGTGAAGTCCAATTTTGTCTCCAGGAAGTTCCATTTCGACTTTTTGCTTCCTCCATCTCACTTGGCCCCCCTGATGCATGCAGATAAATCAAACACATTGGCATGACAGCACATTGTCCTTCACTGATTATCTACATGCCAAGTGATCTACAGCTCTCTCTCCCTTTTCCAATTAGCTGAATTACTGTCTAGCAAGGTGATCAAACAAGAGAAGAAAAAAAATCAGGAACAACATGTTCTGCCATCAGTTGGGGGTTTGAGAGAACATTTATGCCATGCTGAGGCTATTTGCTATGTATCACATAAACCGATAGTTCTAAATAAGTAATGTGATTCCTGATGAAGCCTCACATTGTCCATCAGTTCCTCCAATATTCATTTAAGAGATACTATGGGCTGGGTGCAGTGGCTCACGCCTGTGTTCCCAGCACTTTGGTAGGCCAAGGCAGGCGGATCACCTGAGGTCGAGAGTCCAAGACCAGCCTGACCAACATGGAGAAACCCTCTCTCTACTAAAAATACAAAATTAGCCTGGCTTGGTGGCGTATGCCTGTAATCCCAGCTACTCAAGAGGCTGAGGCAGGAGAATTGCTTGAAACCGGAAGGCAGAGGTTGCAGTGAGCCAAGATTGCACCATTGCACTCCAGCCTGGGCAACAAGAGTGAAATTCTATCTCAAACAAACAACAAAAAAAGAGATACTATGTCGGTCTCTAATTTATTGCAGAATAAAGTATATGAAAGCATTTTTTCACGTTTCATCATGACTGATGTTAGGGGTTTAGGTTAACTTTATCCAGGTTCTGCTATGAAATTACAGAAAACACTACAAAAATACTCCTCAGCCCATAGATGGATTTCTCTCTCTTCAGATAGGTAGCTTGTCTGTGCAGCTGCAGCTGCAGTCTTAAGGAGTAGAAGAAAAGTCAAAGCTACTTACAGTCTCGTAGTCATACCAGACAGCATCAGGCACATATGCCATCACTTTCTCCGCACCCTAAAATTAAAACAATATAGTGTCCCCTGAGGGAAATGAAACGGATTTCATTTTATTCTCTAGGGAATTTCTTAATCATATACAGAGAGGGTGGGAATGCCCTTTCCTTCCTCTGTTATTATGTCTTTCTTCTGCCTCTCCTTTAATACAAACCATAGAAGCTATAACTTGGCAACTCAGAGAGAAATCCCAAATGTAACCACATTAGAAATAATAATAATAATAATAAATCATGTATGGTGACATTTCAGCTTTACATGATTACCTCATTTAATTTTCCCAACATTCCCAAATGATGGGTATTATTATTATTATTGTTATACTTCTACAGATGAGAAGCTAGAACAATAATCACCCCAGATCACACAGGCTCAAAGTGGCAGAGAAAATCACATCCTGGTCAGCCTGACTTTAGAGTGAGTGCTGGGTCACTGCTCCATCCTGCTTCTAGGTCATGGAGCAAGTCAGGATCTGCTATGAGAATCTGACAACAAATAGGACCACTCCTGATACAGTCTGGATGTTTGTCTCTGTATAAATCTCACGTTGAAATGTAATCCCCAGTGTTGGAGGTGGGGCCTGGAGGGAGGTGACTGGATCACAAGGGAGGATTTCTTATGAATGGTTTGCACCATTCCCTTGGTTCTGTCCTCATGAGAGTGAGTGAATTCTCGTAAGATTTAGTTGTTTAAAAGTGTGTGGTGGCCAGGCATGGTGGCTCATGCCTGTAATCCCAGCACTTTGGAGGCCAAGGCAGGCGGATCACCTGGGGTCAGGAGTTTGAGATCAGCCTGGCTAAAATGGTGAAACCCCACCTCTACAAAAAATACAAAATTAGCCAGGCATGGTGGGGGCGCCTGTAATCCCAGCTACTCAGGAGGCTGAGGCAGAAGAATTTTAAGAACCTGGGAGGCAGACGTTGCAGTGAGCCGGGATTGTGCCACTGCACTGCAGCCTGGACAACAAAGTGAGACTCCCTCTCAAAAAAAAAAAAAAAATGTGTGGCACCTTCCTGACTGTCTTGTTCCTCTTTTGCTTTGTGACATCCCTGCTCCCCTTCACCTTCCTCCATGACTGTAAGCTTCCCGAGGTCTCCCTAGAAGCTGTGCAGATACTAGCATCATGCTTCTTGTAAAGCTTGCAGAACCATGAGCCAATTAAATCTCTTTTCTTTGTAAATTATTGTGTCAGAAATGTATAGCAATGCAAGAACAACCTAACCTAACTTGTAATCTAGAGTTTCCAGTAAATGCTTCTAAACTGGTTGGAAACTTGATCAAGAAAAAAATTTCTAGAACAGAAAATGTGTAATTACCAGATGTCTAGCTTCTCAAAACCTAGCATACTCTCTTCGAGGCTGACTCAGTCAGAGATGTCAGAAATGAGTTTGGAATAAGGAGAGAAGAGTTTGCAGGGCAGCAGGAAGCAGAGATCCCTAGTGTATCTCTGTGGGAACACTTACTTCATCCAGAACTGGAGTGATGAGGAGGCCGGGCCCCCATAAGAACTGTTGGTGCACATCCCAAGTGTTGTTGTCCCCATAGAACCTGGTGACAGGACAGACAATTCACTAAGATTTGGGTCACTGCCAATGAGATTTATTGTAGCTCTACTCACAACTTGTTGAAAGCATGCAGGCTGGCAGCCTGGGCAAACCTCCCAAATTATTCTGTGACACCTACTCTAGCCCCTATGCGCTCCTAGACAGATTCCCCTTCCCCAGCCCACATCTCCTACTCTTCCCTCAGGATGAACAGATATTTCCATTCCAGTATCTACACTAGGCAGGTCCCAGGCTGTAATTCTATTTTCCATATCCCTCTTTTTTGAAAAAAAAGTAAGTTATCTGAGATCCAGACATTTGCATTAACATGAATGGAACTGGAGATCACTATGCTATATGAAATAAGCCAGGCATATAAAGATAAACATCACACGTTCTCACCTACTTGTGGGATCTAAAAACCAAGAAATCATGACACAGAGAGTGGAAGAATGGTCACCAGAGGCTGGGAAGGATAGTGGGGGGCTGGCAGGGAGGTGAAGATGGTTAACAGGTACAAAAAAATAGAAAGAATGAATAAAATCTACTATTTGACAGCACAACAGGGTGACTGTAGTAAATAAGTTAATTGTACATTTAAAAGTAACTTGAAGAATGTAATTGGATTGTTTATAACTCAAAGGATAAATGCTTGAGGGGATGGATGCCCCATTCCCATAACGTTAATATTTCACATTGCATATCTGTATCAAAACATCTCATATACCCCATAAATATATGCACCTACTATGGACCCACAAAAATTTAAAATAAAAAAAGAAGTTAAATAATCAATACATTTCAGAACTTCAGCTGAGTATCAAGAAACTAGATCTGATTATACAAAATACCAGGTAATCTAATATTTTACTTTTTTCTCTTTCAGGATATCTGCATTTTGACAAGAAATTTCATGAGCAGACAAAAACTTCCCAAAATAATGAATATATAATAGCTCGATATGTGCCTGAGGGCCTCATTTGTCACCCACATAAGGGAGCTGACTGTACTTTGACAAGAAAATGCCTTTACGTGCCCTGTTTTAGAATTAAGTTAGAGATGTCCATTGCCTGAGAAATAAGAATTCCGAAATTCTACAAATCCTTTAAAATATCCTCATTTGTATTTATATTATAGGCTCATTCCTACAGCTTGAACATACTTCTGGCATTCTAGTGCATTACAGAAGAGACCATCACAGATAAGATTTCAAATCCTTTAAACTAAGACTAAAGAAACTAAGAAAAATATAATTTGTCTACGATACAGAGTTAGTTAGTGAGTGGCATAATAAAGAAAAGACCCGAAGTCCCATGACTTTTAGTCTAATTCTCTCACCAAAAGGAAACAGGTGAGGCTTACTAGGTATTCCAGTTAGATAGAGTGACAGATTAATTAATAGAGATAGATAGATGATAGATATATAGATAGATCTGAATAACTGCCCGAATTGTTTCAATTTTCACTCTGATATTTGATGATATAGTCTGTGTCATTCCAGATGCATTAATAAAATTTGAGGAGGTTAGGTGAACTTACTCATGCAAAAGGGGCCTGGCCACCGTGTCCCCTCGGCTGTGAGCACGGAAGAAGAGGGTGTACAGGTAGGGCAACAGAGTATAGCGGATGTTAAGGTGGTGCCTGGAGGAATTCAACAGCAGGGAGTCAGCTCCAAAGGAGGCGGGATCCTGATCCTGCGAGGAAATAGGAGTTTGCAGTTGTGGTTTAGCTGCAGGATGGCAGAAGCATCTGCAGAATTCCAGACCTCATTCATTACAACCAGGAATTTCCCTCCTGAATGGCAGGGGCCTAGGTTGCAAACCTCATTTCTGAGCAGTACGAAGTAAATGTCTCTCCTTGGGGTTTCTATTCATCCTGCCTCCCTCACTCTTTAAGACTCCTCTCTTGGGAGACTGCAATTTAAATAATTTTGAAGTATTTCCTTGTTTGCTTCTTATTTAAAAGTAAGCAATGTAGATAAAGTATACAGAAATTTGAGTAAAGACCTTTACAGACTCGCCATTTCCTTGAATGCAGCAGCAAATAACAGGCTGAGGCAGTTAGGCATTTTGATGATACAGCACATGTTCTGGTTAATTGTACATGATGGTGCAAATTAGTGTAAGTGAAGACCAGGTAACAGGTTGGCTCAGCAGATCTCTTGGCGAGGATATAGACAGATCTAGTTCTAATGTATGCCAAATTTATTCTGACTCTGTTTCCTAGGAATCTTACCTTGTAGCCTTGGCCATTGTGATTCCTAGAAAACGGATAAAATGCACCCAGCTGCATCCACCGCCTACAGAGCTCCTCAGGAGCATCCAAGGCAAAGCCACATATGTCAGCACCCACCTGGAAGGACACACAGACAACAGGTATACCTCACTTCCTTCCGCCACTCTCCTTTGCTTTCCACCAGGGACCTACCAACTGAACTTTGCTTAAACCTCCGACCTAGAAGGCTAGGAGGGTGGTCAAAAGTCACAGCCTGTGTTCACTCTTGAATGCTGGATGACTTTGAGTAAGTTACTCAACCCTTCTGTGCCTCAAAGTTCTCATTTTGTTAGTTAGTACTAAATAACTACACAGGCATTTAGTAAATGAGTGAGATAATCAAAGTCATACACTTTATATACAAGAGCTTTGGGATGTATAGTACCTAGTAATACTGTTGATATTATTATTTTGACCTCACCACTACCAGCATTATTTTTCTAAAGCCTAACTCTGACCATGTCACTCACCTATTAAAAAATCTCCAGGACTTCCTTGCTGTTCATCCTTTTAGCTCTTTAAAACCTGGTATGAACCCACATGTTTAGAATCATTTCTCATTCCAGTCCCACACACCAATCTTTATAGATACATCAAATAATCCCCTTACACTGTTTCTGCTCACCTTTATTTCTCAGTATTAAAATGAACTTCTCCCCTCATTAGTCAGATGAAAAATACTCACTTCTCAAGTTTAATTTCAAATGTTATCTTTTCCATGAAGTGTCTCCTGACTCCCTGCCTTGATTCCTTTTGTCCCTCATATTTTTATCAGATGAATCCCTTTCTTGAGATCTCCCATAACATTTAATTCATATGTCCCTGTTGGTCTTTTTACCCCAGTTTGTCATAATTATTTATTTACACATATGTCTCCTCTTACTACACTGTAAACCCTCTGGGCAAAGAGAAGGCGTATCTTTACTATATATACGCTTTCCTTCCCTCTCACCATGTCTACTTTGCCCAAGACTTTGGACATTCTAGGAGCTCAATTCATAAATATGTTGGATGTAACTTAAAAATGCCAAAGCCCCTAGGGTGCTGGCAATGTTATAGTTCTTGGTACTATCTTGGTACTAGATACACAGATGTGTTCAGTTGGTGAAATTCATCAGCTGTATTCTTAAGGATACATACATTTTTCTGTATAAAGTATGTTATACTTTAATAAAAAGATATATTCCAGCAAATATCAAAGTTGCACCTTCTGTCTTCTTACAGTAGTACAGGAAAGAATGTCATGGTATCAAAGCTCTGTTGATACAGATGACACATATATTCTCAAGACATTAAATCTCCAGCCATGGCAGGCAGGAGAGGGGAGTTTTGTGGCTCAAAAACTTTCTAAAATGAAGCTTTCTGGGAATTCAGGTTCATAGGAGAGCTTGAGGTAGCAACTCACCATTGGGATACCAAAAAGGTTGAACTCAAGCATGCCAGGGATGGACCATCGAAGGTCGTCCCAGGTGGCTGTGTTGTCTCCTAACCAATGTGCTGCAAACTTGCCAGACCCCGCAAAGGTAGAACGGGTCAGAATGAAGCTTCTCTTATTAGGGAACACAGTCTTGGCAGCTCTAGAAAGGGAGAGAGATTTAAGGAGTCAGTGCGGGATCTTTGCTTATCTCAGCCCAGGGATACAGCAATAATACCAAAGACATTAAAAACGAATAACCCATTCTTCTCTTCCAGCTCTCTTTCAGTAGAATTAGAGTCCCTGCTAGGAGCATTCTATACCATTAAATATGTTTTGTTTTGCATTAAGAAATTTTATTCATTAACCCCACAATCTACAAGAATCAAAAACACATATAAACACAGACACACACACACACACACACACACACACACACACACACACACACATATATATATACACACACACACACACACACATATATATATTTTTTTTTTCTTTATATTCAATAATTAGCAGGTCCTAGCCATAGTGGTCTTACTCTGCTGTGGCGACTGCCATGGAGTAGCCATACAGATTGTGAACATCATACTGCTTGCCCCAGTGCTGCACTGCATCCATACAGAGAGTCTTGCAGAACAGGCACCCATCCAGGATTCCTAAAACAAAAGAGGGACCAATCAGTGAGAGCCTAAGTTGCACATTTCCTGCTCCTTGACTATCACACAAACCGAAATGGCAGCCCCCTGGGGAGGCACTTTTGCAGACATCCTGTAAACAGTCACACTGTTCCCTTACTCTTAGAACACTATTCATTTGGAGTAGTTTCTCTGATAGTTAAATGAATTCTTCCAACCCCCATACGTCCTCCCACCCGAGCTCTCATGTGATTAGAGGCAGACACATAGAAGCAAGAAGATTCAGTCAGACCTGAGGTTCACTCTGAATTCTTCAAACCGAGCTAAGTTAATTGGTCCAAGAATAGAGATATTGAATGAAAGTGTAAATTAACTTCTGACTCCTTCTCTCCCCTGTTAATATATTGTAGAGAATGATTTCCAATCTCTCTTGCATTCATCCATTCCTCTCTACTCCTCCCACTGCACCACTCTGGTTGAGATCCACATTACTATCTGACAACTATGCTTTTCTCTTAGTAAAAGATAAGTAGTTTCTATTACCCAAAGAATAAAATACAAACTGTTTAGCCTCTCATCCAAGTCCCTCAGCATATGATTCTAACCTACCTGCCCCAATTTCCTCTCTTTCCACCAAACTGAAGCCTTCATAAATTATCAAACTAGCAGTTTTTTCCTTTCTCAGTCAAGATATAATCTGAACTTGATCCTCTAGCATTCTTCAAACTATGGCCAACGCTATAATTCCAAGGCCACACCCTGAGAGATAGTGTTGTCCAAAGTTCAGTCAAAGCTGGGTATCACCACGTTCACTGACTTCAACCTCCAAGGTCATGAGTTCTGTCTTCTTCTCATCCTGTGGCTCAGTTCTTCACTCCGTGGACATGTCAGACATAACCCTCACCTGAAGATGAAGGTTGCTTATCTGGTGTCTCTCTGGTAAACCCTGGTATGTGGGTGCATACCTGAGAATAACATAAACTTACCACTAGCCTCTGGCCTCTACACTATCTCTTCTCTAGCTCTTTACCTAGAAATAGCTTTGACTATAAGTAGAAGTACTAGACAGCCCCTTTTGAATTTCTGCCTCTTTTAGGAAAGCATAGTGTTTTTATTTTCCTTCCTAGCTTTCCTTATATTCCCCACATTCTTCTTTTTCTATACACACATATGAACAAACTCCCTTGCCAGATTTTTCAGATCTGTCCTTATGAATTTAAAATATGAAATACATATTTCTACTTTAATCTGCTGACCACCAAGACTTACTGGGAATGAACGGGGGATAATTTAGGTTGTTTGCAGAACATCCTGAGACCGAGCCATCAACAAAGTTGGAGACTTCATTCATATCCTACAAGACAAAGAGCAAAAATTATTAAGAAAAAGTAACATGGTCGCTTATGAGGTACTGATCTTGTCTTTTTTTAATGAATCAGATAAATTATTCCAGATATTTTAAGGGGGTATTTATGTATATGGAATAGAGTGGGTGTTCGTGTCTTGTCTACTCACTGAAGGCTTCATGAAGAAGATTTTTAACATGTCTTCAAATAATATGTGTATAATCGCTACAAATGAACAATTCCCAAACATACCAGGTAAAAAAAAAATTCAGTTTATATGTTGCCATATGTTTCAACTTATACATTTTCCATATATGTAACTATAACTGTAAATATATATACATATAAACATACAAATGGAGAGAGAATGAGAAAGAGAACACATGTGAAAGGTCTAGAAAGATGCATTCTAATATACTGATAATCAATGGCTTTGGTTGCTATAATTTCAGAGGATTTTTCCTTTTATCTTTTTAGCTGTCTGTATTATTTGAATTTTTTACAGTTCTCTTTTTTGGTTTTTTTTTTTTTTTTTTTTTGGAGATGGAGTCTCACTCTGTTGCCCAGGCTGAAGTGCAGTGGCATGATCTCAGCTCACTACAACCTCTGCCTCTCGACTTCAAGCGATTTTCCTGCCTCAGCTCCAAGTAGCTGGGACTATAGGCATGCATCCCCACATCCAGCTAATTTTTGTATTTTTAGTAGAGATGGGGTTTCACTATGTTGGCCAGGCTGGTCTCGAACTTGTGATCTGCCCACCTCAGCCTCCTAAAGTACTCGGATTACAGGCATGAGCCACTGCACCTAACCTTATAGTTCTCTTAGAAAAAGAAAAAGGTTCGACTCTGGGGCTCCCTAAATTTTGCTAACCCTCGGTTAGGTTACATTTGCTTTCATCTGACATCATATGAGACATTTTTCTTTACCACAGGCACAGTTTGTTCGTGCACCTGAGTACTTTGGCTCTGATCCATTTAACACATCCAAATGGAAGAGTCTTGAACTAGCAATTGAATAATTTGCATACTTTGCAACAGTGTAAGGAGTACATGACCTATCTTCATTTCAGCTCATTCATTTGTAAAAGAACAAAAGAAGAAGAAGAAAAGAACTAGACTTGGGAAAAAATTTCTGAGTGTCCTTTCAGCTCTAACATTCTGATTTTTATTCTAAGCTATGTGTTTTAGTAAGATTATTTGAATAGCAAGACAGCGAATACTGAGAATGTTATTGCCATACTTCCCTTGTCCTCCTCCTCTCTATGACTCAAAGATACAGATACAGATGTACACAGTCTGAATATCTGTCACCTAATAATCCAAGTGTAAACAACTCACAATCCAGATTCCATCAAACTCTACTTGATTGTGAAAAAGCTCAAATTCCTTTGCCCACCAAACAGCACAGTTGGGATGGGTATAATCAGGAAACACAGTGTATCCAGGCCAGACCTTCAGGCAAAAAAGAAAAACATGAATAAGAGTAAATTAAACAAATATAGAATAAAGTATTTTGCAAAAAATTCCCAATATGATCACAGCAACCAAGGTCACCAGGAACACATCCTATTTAGTTAGGAAGCTGTAGTGCTCAGAATACTTAAATGGCAGGGTCACTTGAAGAAAAATGCACTTCAAAAAACGTTTAAGTCCTTAATGAATAAATTCGTGGTTAAAGGTGTTGCAGGATTTCAGAGACTGGAGAGACCATTGAGGTTACAGAAGGAGTTTATTTTAGGTGTGCACCAGCCCAGCTGGTTCCCTGACTGGGAACAAAATGGCTGAGCTCTTAACAAAGGCAGGGCTTGACTTTTTATACATGAAGTACGCAGTGGCATGAAAACAAGTTTGCAGGTGTAGAGCAAAGGCAATTGATTAAACAATGATAAGCACCTGACTTAAGTTGACATATGACTGTTGCTATGCAACCCAGATGTTCGTTATCTGTGGAGCTCAAGGATTCTAGCACTGGCTGTATCTATTGCCTTCTGCTACGGTGTCCAGAAAGCTAGAGTCCTGCCTGCTTGAGCATTTCTTATGACCTTCGCTGTGCTACAGAAACTTAGTTATCAGCAATACAGAACAAGGATACAAGAATTTATAAACTTATAAAACTTGCAAAGCAGGATACAATTCCATGGGAAAGGGAAGGACTCAGGGAATTTTGCTTATTTTTTCTTTTATAAGCAAAATTTAGTTTTTCTTTTTTAAGCGCATGCTTCTCTTTCCTTCATTAATTTTATTTTTATTAATTTTTCCTCTTCAAAGGAATTGTCTAACTTACTCATCTTCAACTCTCTATCACTTTCTTTATTCTTAATTCTGGGAATAGTAAATGAGGGAAGAGAACTGTGTAAATTTCAGCGAGTCCATTATAAGCTGTAGATCCTAACATTATTTACTTTTCTCTCTTTCCTATCCAATTTCCCTCAGACACTATACTCTGAAACGTCATCAGAGGCCTTAGAAGTGAACAAGCAGATAACACCTTCCTGAAAAAAAATGGATAAACAAACATTTGAGAAAGAAGTGGGTACACTTGTCAAATACTGCAGGAAAATTGAGTAAGAAGAGTCATGAAACAGTTCCGCTGGACTTACCAGTGAGAAAGTAACAGGTGCTTTTTGCCAGAGCAGTGTCAGGGAAGTGATGGGGAAAGAAAGGAGACCATGGTCGGCTGCAGAGTGCGTGGGAGGTGAGGAAGTGGACACTCAGTGTGTGAGCTGTTGTTTAAAGGGGACTTGGCTACGACGGGAATCAAAAAGCCAGGATGGCTAGTATGCACTTGGGCATGAAAAGGCAGAGGAGATATTTATATATCCCCAGCATATATAAATACACTGAAATGTACAACAAAACCATGGCATGCATACACACACACACACACACACACACACACACACATTCGCACAACCCTACATAGCCCCTCTATCAGTCTCCACATTAAGTTACCTCCCCAATGAGTGGAGTGACTCCATCTGAACCATTCACCCATATCTTCATATCTGAACCCCTGTCATATGGACCATAGGGTTTACTTGAGGAAGAGTCGTTAGAGATGGCTGGATCCTAAAAAGAGAAAAAAATATGATGGAGAAACTAGCTAGAAGCTGGAGGCACTGAAAGGAGACTGGGAACTGGGGAAGAAAGCAGAGGTGATGGGTGTATGATACAGAGAGGCAAATACCTAATTTCGGGGAAAGAGCACAGTACATACCACAATGATGACAAGCTTCTGTCCATTATTGTGTAACTCCTTGACAAACTCAGGGAAATCTTTAAAATCCACTGGATCATAAGTGAAGTCCCTTCTCTCATCCATATAATCAATATCAGCATGTTGAACATCCTGAAAGAATACACAAAGTCTACAATCAGCACCTAGGAATTTCCCTGGTAAAATGAATCAAATTTTCATTGTTATTATTCAGGATACACAGCAAGTCTGTGCTGGGCTCTAAACAGAGTCCTGAGTCAGTTCCTGGCATCTGAGTGCTTCTTTTCCAATCGTGATTTCAAAAACACATGACCGGCTGGTTCCCTAAGGCTTGGCCACATCCCTGCCACCAGGTTAACTGCATCAATCATCCTGTCCTTGCCTGACACTCTGACATTAAAAACCAATCTACCAATCTAACAAACAACACCAATTATGACAAATCCCTAAGACAATCAGACATATCCACCTAAGAAATTACCTAAATTTCACCGTATTCACAAGATAAAGAAGGGAAGAGACTGTCTCTCTCCCACATCCCCCACATTTTACTACCCCATGTTTTATTTTGTTACTTCGCTTCTACCCCACATCTTTGTTGTTAGTGCTATCCTAATGTTACCTGCACAAACATAGTGAAGCCCAGGATAAAATGTACCCTTCTCTACAACCTAGGTGTCTTCTCCAAGGGAATACAGCATGGGAGAGAAAAGGATTATTCTAGAGACTACTGAGCTTTTCCCTTTGCATCTGGGTTAGACTTCATTCCCAATAGTACCCATGAATAGGTATAATCAAATTTAGCCATTCAAAGTACAAAAATATTTTATTATATATCCATACTATATCCTTTTATTCACTTAAATGAAGCAGTTTTTGACATGTATACTGAACTCTGTTAATAGTGTTCAATTCCCTGTCACAACACCTCCTTTTCACATCTTACGCCACCAGGCACCATTAATAGTTCAATTCTTTTTCTCTGGATCACTTAAAAAGGAAATGTCTAGCTATAAGTAAGGAAAAATGACATAAAAAAAGAGATGGCCACTATGTTGTTAGAGATCTGGGCTTGAAAACTAGTTCCTCTGGTTTTCTAAAATTAAATGGGATTTCTAATCTTTTTTTTTTTTTTCTGGACAGAGTCGCGTTCAGTCACCCAGGTTGGAGTGCAGTGGTGCGATTCACTGCAACCTCCATCTGCCTGGTTCAAGCAATTCTCCTGCCTCAGCCTCCCACGTAGTTGGGACTGCAGGCACGCACCACCCTGCCCAGCTAATTTTTTGTATTTTTTGTAAAGACAGGGTTTTCCTCTTCTGGCCAGGCTGGTCTCGAACTCCTAACTTTGTGATCTGCCCACCTCGGTCTCCCAAAGTGCACAGATTACAGGCTTGAACTACCACACCCGGCTAGGATTTCTAATCTTAAATGGAGTTCTAATAGTAAAACGTAGTGGCTGAGATAACTAAACAAGGCATCTAGCACACTGCCTGCCACGAGGGTTCACCGCATTGTGGCACTCATTATTATGGTGCTGTGTTCATTATCCTTTGGCTCAATCCTGCTTTTACCACTTTCTCTGTTATCCCTCCTCCAACCAAGCCCTACATGTGCAAAGCCATGTCGTGCTGGAGAATAAGTAGTGGGACCTACAGCCAACCTGAGAGTGGATTGATGCACCCAAACGTCTTTATCTACCCTGACTTTCTGCAGCCAACCTGAGAGTGGATTCATGCACCCAAACACCTTCATGTACTCTGGCTTTCTGTCTCCCCCTATCTCCTCAGTGTTCCCAGGCCTTTTGAATCTCAATTCCATTAAGTACTTTCTTTTACACTTCATATTTATGGACTATCTTTCCACCAAATTACAAAATGTCTACTGAAGCTCTGCTTCACTTGCAAAATAACTCTACAGAGAAAGGCAAATTCTGTTTATTGCCAATTCAGTAGTATTGAAAATACCAATGTAAGAACACATGGACCTAAAACTTGTTGTATGATTTTTCACATCCATGTAGTCATGCAGTATTAGTTCTGTCATCAACTATCTATATGGTCTTGGTCACGTTAATTCCCCTGACAGCCTCAGTTTACTATCTGTGCAAAAAATGATGCTAACCTGGATGGCTCATCGTTGTTCCATAATATGATTATTCTGAGCTAAATTCATAGGCTCTGGAACTATTCCACTTCCTCAATTTCTCTTTAAAACATCTGTTAATACACAGGTAGGGAGACTGGAGATTTGCTTTGTTCATTACCTGACACTAAACCTAAGACCTAAGAATTTAGACACGAAATCTTATGCCAGAATCTTAAAGGAATTCCTAAAAATATGATAGGACTTTATGGTCAGTTCCTGCCATGACACTTTTGAGTCAAAGCAAACCAAGAACATGAGTAAGGCAAGAAAATCCCTACTGAGAAGCATTAAAATGATACAATTCAAGCTAAAGAGACAAATGCCTTGAAAACTCAAATAAAAACACCAGTAAAATGTAGTCAATACATAAGCACAAAAATGTTTACTAATAAAATACACGATAAGAAAAATAGAGACAAAAACAGATTGCCTTCCAACACATAATTGTGCTCTCCCAGTCTATTTCACACTATAAAGAACTGGTTCCCTGAAAAAAATGATTGGTCCAACAAAACAAATGTCTAGTATTCTGAGTGTCTAAAAATCCTTTCATTACCGAATAGATAATTAAACTCAGGGAGAGAAAATACACACAGTTGTTCTTTTTCTTCAAGGGAATTTCTTTATTTTCGGAGAACTGTTGGAAGCCTTTCTTACATAAGGGAGTTGTGCTGCACGATTTCTCTCCACGACTTCTCTCATGTTGTCTAAGGTTCCATATTCATAACGACTGAGGTGAAATCCAAGTGCCCAGTAGGAGGGAAGGGCTGGCCGCCCAATGAGCTGAAAGAAATATGTGACATGAAAATTAGAAAATTCTGTTTTTAATAAAAATTTTTCGAAGCATTGGTTTCAAAGCACCAAACATGCTCCATTTCCCAATGCACTGATTCATACATGTTAGAATGTTAGTCTGTTTTTCCAGCCCCTTCATAAATCTGTGAGGGTAGGGCCATTTAGGGCATCTTTATATACTCTCACCTTTTTATAACATAAAAATGCTATACAGCAAGTTTCCATTGCATATATAAATCTGTTCTTTAATATCTCAAATTTGTAACAGCAGATTTTTGTGGGTCACACTTGCACATGAAATTTACTTTTTTAAAATATTTGCTGTTTAGGATTTCCTCAGTCATTATCATGACATTCTAAGTTTACCTCTAGATATTCTTGAACAACTTGCTCTGGAGTGTTTCCCAGGAACACATAGAAGTCGAGAATGCCCCCAGTGGTGCGGTAAGTGATGGCTGGCGCGGGCTGAAGGACAACCTCTTGAAAGATTAAAAATGAAGAAAATAAAAGTCAGAATTGATTCCTGAATAGTAACTACCAAGTTTTAAAATAACACAGGATCACTAACCATGTGAACATTAACAAAGTGATCCTAGTGCCTCACATTTTGAATACTGAGGGACAAATCCTGACCATCCAAGTTCACCCTCACAGCGCCTGGCAGTCAAGGCATTTTTTCTGTGACAGATTTTAATAATGGTGACTGGAGTGTCTTAGTGCTTTATGCCAGGCCCCAGGCTCTGGGCAAAAAGCAGTCAGGTTTATGAAATGGTCCAGAATAAGACACTGTGACATAAAAAATTATTTCAGGCTGAAGACATTTAAGTTACTGAAATCCCTGATTTGCCTAAAAGCAGAGCCTCCCAAAATAACTCAATAAAATGCAATTGTCATAAATCCACTCCAAGGAGTACCTCTAATCTTCTCTGAGACAACAAGCACCATTCCCAGACAGACAGTATTGTAAGACTATCATGTTCTCCCACCTATTCTCCCAAGGGCCCATCTATCTTTCCAAAAAGTCACTTGTTCTCTCACAAGTGTCCTTCTCTCCTTCCCTTTCACCTATTAATTAAGATGGTGTAGAAGTCCTAAGTTCTAATCTCCACTTTGAGTTACTCATCACTGAGAACTCCTGTGTGTATGTACACTGCATGTGTAAATTAAATTCTGCCTTTTCTATTGCTAATCTATCTTCTTGCCAGTTTAATTTGCAGGCTCCCAAAAATTAACCCTAAGAGGTTAGAGGAAAAGTTTTTCCTCTCTGACTTTCCCAACCACAGAGCATGTCCCACCACATACCCCATCATTATTATGAGAATATAATTCAACTATACATGGATGTAACTATCCTCAGTGAATCTCACATCAAACAAGAGCCAAACTAAAAAAAGTCAGAGATTATATCATAAATTCAAAACCCCACTATGTGCCAATCACCATTCTCAAAAGTTGTGTTATGACCTTGATTTGTATCTAGGAATAAAATGCCTCAAGAAATACTGTAATGTACTCTTTGGTCATAGGAACAACTCATACAGAGTATCTAGGATGTTGTGGTCTTTCCCATTAAGCCTGACTCATCTTATTTTCTGGTTCCTTTCATCTACCTAAAACTGTACAGTCCTTGTATTATATTATCTCTGTCTATTCTTAGGTTATTTGGTATTTTAAGTACCTTAGGACCATCTAAGATTCTATTAAAATCATCTTAGATTCATGTCTTAGATGTCCTAGAATCATCTTAGATCATTTGAAGTGCTTCTCAAATCTCTGTGGTAGAGAATCAGATCTTTATTTTTTTTAATTTCCATTTCACTGCAAGCTGATATTTTCATAAAATAACACGAAAATGAATTACTAGAAAAAGGTTCATGTGTGCATGTGGAGGCTACAGCACTGCTTACTCGCCATTTCAATACTCATCTTACTATAGACCTGAAATAAATAGTCTGTGACCCATTCATGGACCACACTTTTAGGTGCACTGATTGAATCGATGACTCTCAACTGAGAAGAGGTATGGATCAATACCCTATGCCCACATCAATCCTGGGAGATTCTGATACATCTTCTCTTTCCCTGTGGCAATTCATTGCTACTGAGATCTACTGACTAAAAGGCTAAAGATGGAGAAGAACACATTGGTGGAAACTGTCTCAGAGTAGATTATAGAGAAGGATTAGCTTCCTTAACTTTATAATAGTAAATATTCCAACAGAAGCCACCAGATTCAGGAAAATCATAAGCTAGGAGAAAATCCCCTACTCATGGCTACCATGGATCAACAGGTAATGAAGCAGGGATGGCACAATTAGAGAACATATAAGGCCCTCCCTACACAATGGCTCAGTCACTCTTAAAGGGATCTATTCCTTTTATCATAGTGCCATAAGAAAGGGACTGAAAATCACTCTTGTGCTTGTTTTTTTCATGAATATTCCTTTACCCATGGCATTGCTGTTCATCAGAAACACCCCAAAGGACAATCCACTAGCATCTTCAAGGCACAGGAAGAATGTCTGCGCACCATACAAATTAGTTCCATTCTGCAGAAAGATAATTAAAAACCAAAATTTACAACCAAAAAGTCTCAACACTACACTGCAGGGTTGGTTCAGGAAATCAGTCTTAATTATGCAAGTAATCGACAGGAAATTTATGAACATAAAGGCATAATACATTTTTAAAAGGTGGGGTCTATATCTAGCCGATGTTAACCAAGTGAACTTGTGTTTTCTTACAGAGTGAACCTGTTATGATCATTCATCTAGAAAGAATGTGAAGACTGTGATGTTTTTTAAAAGGTAGGAGGATAGGAATTTTAAAATTGTAATTTAAAAGAGCTCCCCTTTCAAAGATGCCTGTCTTAACCTGACTTAACCTCATCAGCAAAATCTCCATCAGTATGCCTTAATATGAATCAGGCAACTAGATGGAGCTCTAGTCTAGGCTTGTCTTTGAGACTCCAGAACAGAAGTTCTCAACCTAGACTGCACCCCAAACCAATTAAAACAGCATCCTTGGGGAGACAGAAGCAGACATCGCTATCATTTTTTAATTTCTACAGATAACTCCAACATGTAGTCACATTTGAAAGCCATTGCTCTGGAAAAGTATTTCTCAAAATTTGGTGTATCCACAAATTACATGGACATTTTAGTTAAATGCAGATTTTTTTTTCAGACAGGGTCTCACTTTGGTGCCCAGACTGGAGTACAGTGATACAATCTCGGCTCATCGAAACCTCCACCTACCAGGCTCAAGTGATTCTCCTGCCTCAGCCTCCCGATTAGCTGGGATTACCAGCACGTGCCACTACAGCCCAGCTAATTTTTGTATTTTTAGTAGAGATGGGGTTTCCTCATGTTGGTCAGCCTGGTCTTGAACTCCTGACCTCAAATGATCCACCCACCCGCCTCAGCCTCCCAAAGTGCTGGGATTATAGGCGTGAGCCACTGCATCCAGCTCTAAATGCAGATTTTAATTCAATAGATAAAAGAAGAGACTAAAAGCCCACCTCTCACATGGTGGTTGCCCTGCTACATACACTCTTTGAGTAGCAAGGATCTGAGGCTCCCTAATGAAACAATCATTACCAAGTGTTCCTAGGTAAGCTGCTCTGATTCAACAGCTTTTCTACTTGTCTGATAGGCATATGTACAGAGAGCCTGGGCTTTAAATTAGACAGAGTAGGGATTAGATTCTTCTTCTGTTCTTACAAACTATTTTCCCATGAGCTATTAATTTGACTTCTCTGGGCTTCGGTTTTGTCTAACAAGAAATTATTATATTTTCTGGACTCGATAGCTAAATAGAAATATAGATATATACGTATATGTATGTATATATATAAATAGTTGACTAATAAATTATTGCTGTAATTTCCTTTCATCCAGCCATTAAATCTGCTTAGTCAAGAAAGCCGAGCCGGGTACAGTGGCTCACACTTGTAATCCCAGCACTTATGGGAGACCAAGGCAGGAGGATCACTTGAGCCCAGGAGTTCGAGACCAGCCTGAACAACATGGTGAAACCCAGTCTCTACAAAAAAAAAAAAAAAAAAAAAAATTAGCCAGGCATGGTGGTACACAACTCTAGTCTCAGCTATTCCAGACACTGAGGTAGGAGAATCACCTGAGCCCAGGGAGTCAAGGCTAAAATGAGTCATGATTGCACCACTGCACTTCAGCCTGAGTGACAGTGAGACCCCATTTCAAAAAAAAAAAAAAAAGAAGAAGAAGAAATGAAAAAGAAAGGCTCTGAACATAGAGTATTGCTAAGTCTAAAAAACAATGTTGCTTCAAGGTTTAGCAGTCAAAATAAACAACAGTGGAAATACAATAAAACAATAATGACAACAAAACTCTGTCTATTCTTTCACTACCACAATCATTCTTTACAAAAAGAATGATTGTTTTGGCTGAGACATTATCCTATTTTCATAATAAACCTGCTGAGTCAGTAATTAAAGGTGAACCTAAAAGTATGGAGATCACAATCAACTGTTGTTCAGAGTACAGCTATTAATACCTTCTCCATATCTGGTTAGGAAAATATGAATTAGTTGGCATTTATTGAGCACTTTCTTTGTGGCAGACATTCTTCTAGATACTTTACACATATCAGTTCATTTAATCCTCACCAGAACCCTAGAGAGATATTATTTCCATTTTATACATAAGAAACTGAAGACAGAGAGGTAAGTAACACCCAGAACCACGTAACTGGTAAGTAGCAAGCCTAGAATTCAAAGCCAGGTAGTCTCACTCTAACCTCTTAGTCTTAAACACTACACTGTAATACTAGAGGTGACCTTCAAGAATGAGACCATGACATTCAGTGGAAAGGGACCCATCTGAAAGCTTACACCATTGGGAGTTGTGTCCCTGTTAAATATGGGCCAGGTCTTCCAATTCATATCATGCCGGTACTGCTGGTGCACATGCTCTCCCAGGCCATATATGTTAGCACTAGGCAGTCGGGAGGAGAGCTGCAAGAACTGGTCGGCAAACAGGAGGGGCCCAATGCTTGAGTCAAACCTAGACAAGGTGGAGAACACAAGGATGGGTGAGCAAGCAGGGTGGAGAGAGCATAACTTCTTAGAAAAGCGTCCTTTATATCTCAGTGCCTCAATAGCCCCCATTCAGTCAGTTCCATTTGCCTTCCTGTGACATTTTTCTATGGACAACAAGAGATCAGGACTCCTTGAAGAAGGGACCATGTGCAAATTCCTTACATTTGTCTCCCAGACCAGACACTCTACCACATGACCAGAACACTATAATGGGAGATGTTCAGTAAATGTTTACTGGTGGACAGGTGGTTATATATTATAGATGAAGGGGAAGAAAGGAAAAACTAAAGAGAAGCAACGATTATGCAAACAGAAGAAAGAGGAAGAAAGACAGAAAAACATATATATACTTTAGGAGGTAAAGTCACTAATAGTGGACTTACAACCTTCAGGAATATTGTTGAAATACTCCCTTCCTCAGGCTTACAGACCTCCCTTATCTGTAAACTTCCTACTCTGATCCTCAGATAGGTTTCCAAAACTTACAAAACACGATTGTTGCTGCTTCTGGTCACTTTGATGCTAACTGGCTCTCTGGAGATTTCAGCTTGGTAGGTCAAAGAAGCAGCTGCATTTCCACTGAAGGACTGCACGTGTTCATGGGGCACTTCATACCTGTTTTTAGTTTGGTCGGTCAACTGTAGAGAGATAGAAGGAAAGCCAAAATAAAAATTTGTCGGGGCTTCCCAATATCTGTACTTACGGTACTGGAATCAGGCACTAATCAAACTGACTTCATGTCTAAGGTAGAGGTACTTATTAAGTTACCAAATTCAAATGGTTCAGCTTTGGGCATAAGTTAGTCTTTAGGTAGAAATATACAGAGCACATCTGCAGAGATGGATTGACAGCTGTGATACTTCCCTATTTTATCTTCCTACCACATTCCACATGTTATCTAGAATAAATAAATGAAAGCCAAATTCACTAGTAAGCTGTAATACATATTGGGGAAGTTATCACACTAAAGGAAGGCTATTCCATGTATGTCTTTAATGTACAGGTGCTAACTAATAATGACAGTAGAGAAAAATACCTTCAGTAGCAATATTTTCTATTTTGTAGTAACTGCAGTCATCGGGTAGGGAACAAAAGCCTCTCAGCACATGTACCCCAGAACTTAAAGTATAATTAAAAAAAAAAAAACTTCAAAGAAAAGTAAATAAATCACAACCTTAAAGTGGAAACGATTCGATGTCTGATATTCTGCTGTGAGAAGAACATTGTCAACACTGCTTCCAAACAGGGGTGAAGAAGGCAGACTTTTCAACCGGGCTGTGAATCCTAATACAGGAGAAAAAAAAAAAAAAGGTTTTCATAGTTGACTCTGCACACTCTCAAATAATAGCTACATAAAAATTAGGATACATGTCAAAGGGATTGATGAAAAAAAAAAAACCTTTATTTCTCAAGAGAAAGGAAAAGACAGATATATATCCCATGATATGCACATACTATCTATGGCAGATTCTGGAGCTAGATGTCATCATTATATTATATAAAAATCTATGTCTCTCTTCTACAAAATCTGATTGAAAACCTCCCCTAATAAGCCTAACACTCATTCCACCAGCCCATCAGTCATTCAGTGTTAATCAAACATCCTTCACATTCTCAGACCTGACATACACACACATAATTCCTTCCCAGTTATTTTCATATTGCATTACAGGTGATATATCCATTGATGCAATCTCCCTAATTAAATGGTAAACCAGGTGAGAGTTGAGACCTTATTAGAACAGTCCATCAGGCCAAGAGCCTCTAAAAGGTGAACATGCCTCTTCCTTTACACTGAGAGCCTCCCTAAAGTGTCACCTTCTGCAGTCCTCCAGAATGGTCATCATTATGCTCTGCATTTTTTTTTTTTTTTTTTTTTTTTTTTTGAGACAGAGTCTCACTCTGTCACCCAGGCTGGAGTGCAGTGGTGCAATCTCAGCTCACGGCAACCTCTGCCTCCCAGGCTCAAGCGATTCTCCTTTATCAGCCTCCCAAGTAGTTGCAACTACGGGCATGTGCCACCACACCCGGCTAATTTTTGTGTTTTCAATAGAGACCGGGTTTCATCATGTTGGCCAGGCTAGTCTCAAACTCCTGACCTCAGGTGATCCACCCACCTCACCCTCCCCAGCCTCCCAAAGTGCTGGGATTATAGGCATTAGCCACCGTGCCCAGCCTATGCTCTGCATTTTAGAGTAGGAGGAAGAAAAGGGGCTATTTATTCATGAACACTTAATACTGAATAGTAACTTTCATAACATGTTTATAAAATTGAAATATTTCCATTTCATAAAAATAACGTAAAATTAGAGTTGGAAGTAGTATGAGAGGTTACTGATTTCAAATCCCCCATTTTAAAAGGGATAAATTTGAAAACCAAAGTGATTAATGATTGTTGCACTGTCATGAAGATCCATAAAAGGGAAGCTAGAAAGAGAACATGGTCTCTTAACTCCCAAGACAGAAAGTAATTTTTCCTTGGTGCCCACATAGATTCTAGTACTTGATTAAGAGCAGTGCCCACCTTCTGTCATACGTGGTTACGTGGCCCCACAGAGCAGAACTCTGCAGTCTGCCCCAGCTCTTCTCTGGGGAATACAGAGCCAATCTCCAGAGGGTCTGGACCTCCTGCATCACAGCAGACTCTGACTTACCTGCATTTGTGTTTACAAGGTCACCCTCCACATGGTAGCCATGATTCTTGGAATAGTAGCACCAGGGAACACTTCCTGCTACCTGGAGACTCCAGCAGCAGCCACGTTGCTCACATGTGGCCTGAAATAAGAGGTTAGTTAAAGTCCATTTAGTTGTAGAACACTATCATTTACAAAGCACAAAACATCTAATTTGAGACTGTGGTATCAATAACTTCATTTTACAAGTAAGGAAACTGGTATTTAGAGAAATTGTGCCATATACCAACCAATGGCAGAGCTTCTCCCTACAGCCAATTTTCCAGCCGGTATCCTTCCTATGTAACAGTATGGGAAGCAAAATGCATTCTATATCTTTTATCACAAAAAACCTCATAAATATATTTAAATAGTCTAAACAATAATATAGTTATATCACCAGTAATTCACAATTACAAATGGAACTTTACATTGGTTTTGACCATCATTCTCAGCAAACTGACACACGAACAGAAAATCAAACACCACGTGGTATCACTCATAGGTGGGTTTTGAATGATTAGAACATGTAGACATAGGGAGGGGAGCATCACACACTGCAGTCAGTTGCAGGGGGACTAGGGGAGGGACAGCAGGGGGTGGGGAGGGTGGGGAGGCATAACGTGGGGAGAAAAACCAGATATAGGTGATGGGGGGAGGAAGGCAGCAAACCACCTTGCCACGTATGTACCTATGCAACAACCCTGCATGATCTGCACATGTACCCCAGAACCTAAAGTACAATAAAATAAAATAAAAATAATACTTTGCAATCAACTTTATTCTGAAACTTTCAAATCAAACTAATGTTGTTTTGACTTTTAAATATATGCATTACATGTATGTGGATTATGCACATGTGAGATATATGACATGTATACAGTCTCTCAACTCCTCCAGAGGCAGAAAGTAGTCTTCCTTGACACCCAAATAGATTCTAACTCTTACCTAAGAAAGGTGTGTGCCTTCTAACATAATTAATGATTGAATCAAGTAGAGATCAAAAGGAAGATAACTTCTTTCTCACACCAACTAATTTGGGAGAAGCAACCAGGTTAAATACAGAAAAGGACAAAGAACTCTCTCCTCTTGAGTATGGGCTGAATCAAGTGACTTGCAAGTAACAGAAACCAGAGAAAATAACAGGATGCTGCTTTCAAGATTAGATCACAGGAAGACTGAGGCTTCTGTCTTGCTTGCTCTCTTTCACTTTTTCTATTGGAGTGCTTGCTCTGGGAGAGGCGAGTTGTCATACTAGGGGCTCACATGGCAAGGAACAGAGGGAGGTCTCCAGCTAGTAGCCAGCAAGAAACTGGGGTTCTCAGTCCAACAACACCTGAAGAGCTGAATCCTGACAACAACTACATGAGTGAGCTTGAAAATGATCATCCCACAGTCCCAGCAGGCACCTTGATTACATCCTTCCAAGAGACATTGAATCAGAGGCACCTAGCTAAGCCAAGGTCAAGAAGCTCTTAAAAAATACTTGTCATGTTAAGCATTAAATTTTTGAATAATTTATTACACAGCAATAGATAACTAATATTTCCTACCAGATCATTTTACAGATTAATTACCTGAGGCCCAGAGTGGTAAAGCTCCACCGAGGTAAAGTGACCTGCCAAAGATTATTCAGCTATTGAGAAGGCAAAACCAAAACTTACTTCTCTCACTATCCTTTTTTTCCATACTCTGGTTTGAGTATCTCTAAGCACATTTTCAGGAGTATACAGCCTTGCAAATGGTAAGGAAAAAAATTTTCACTTAGTTATACGAACAATGAAATTTAATCAAATGCTGTTTTTTACACTAATAGCCAATATGAAGAATAAAAAATGATGTCCATATGTGGTTTATACTGCTGTAGATCAGGTTTTACTGTGAACTCAACTTCAATCCACAGTTTTGCCTTTGCTTTTGCAAAACCCACTCAGATGAAACCTCAGCATAAAAAGAAAAAAGTGTTGAAAATGGTGTTAAGCATAGTGGTTTTTGTACACAGGCAAAGTTTAATAATTTTTCCATTAAACTGGAAAGGACAAAGATCAGAGTGGCCAAAAGAGCAAGGAATGTACACAGTCTTTGTTGGCCAAGTCAAAAATGCCAGCTTCCACAGTAGAGCCGAGCCATTGGAAGAAGTGGGAGGAGACATGGAGAACAACCCATATAATAAGAGAACACAAAGTATGTAAAACCTAGGAAAACAGATTTAGAAAGATACTATGGAAAATGATGGTATGAATAGAATTAGGGCACACAAAAATAATTAGACCCAGGACAGAAAATGCCCCTTTAAGTTGGCTATGACAATTAAAATTTTAAGATAAACTGCCAAAATAATAGAGAACATGTAACTACCAAAACAGTACTGAAGGAAAATTGTTGGGAGTTGGGGCAAGTGTGGAAATCCTCGATCCAAAAAATTAAGAAAAAAGACATGTTTATGGGGGTGGGGACTAGCACATAAACAGAATAAATAGAAGGCACAAAATGAGACCATAGAAAGAATGTGTCACGTCAACTATCACATGGTTTAAATATTTAAAAGACATAGTCAGATTACATTTAAAGAAATAAATCCAACTAAATGTTTCTTACAGTTTACACATCCTCAACTTAAGCTCACAAAAGCACTAAAAGTAAGGGGAGAAAGCAAATACGTAAAAAGAATGTCACTAGGCGCGATGGCGTATGCCCGTAATCTCAGCACTTTGGGAGGCAGGTAGATCACTAAAGGTCAGGAGTTTGAGACCAGCCTGGCCAACACAGTGAAACCCCGTCTCTACTAAAAATACAAAAATTAGCCAGGCATGGTGGCTTGTGGCTATAGCCCCAGTTACTCGGGAGGCTGAGGCAGGAGAATCCCTTGAACCCGGGAGGTGGAGGTTGTAGTGAACCACTGCACCCCAGGCTGGGTAACAGAGTAAGAGAGTAAGACTCCATCTCAAAAAAAAAAAGAAAAAGCCATATTAATATCAGGCAAATAGACTTGAAGTAAAATTTCATTATTAGAAAGACATAGAGTCAGTACATGATGATTAAAGTTTCAAGATATTACAGCTCAAACATGATATACACCCAATAATAAAGACTCAATATATATACCAAAAAAAGTTTATAGAATCACAAGGTAAAATTAAAGGAGATAGTACATTAACAGAATATTTTAAAAGCACCCACAGTAATTGATGGATAATTTACATAAAAATGGAAAGATATGTTACTTTTTATATAATGGCTATACAGGCTCTTTCACCAACATGAAGAAGAAGAGTGAATAGAATTCTGAGATAGAGAGAAGCCAGATCCTGGAGACACTGCTTAAGAGTCAATCAACCTCTGCTCTACCCTAATCCTTTCCTCCTCCAATTCCCAATGTTTCTTAACACTTAAAAGACAGAGAAGAGGAGAAATAAAGAAAGTACTTTATGTCAAAAGCAAACATGAAATAAAAAGGATAACTAGAGCCCAGTCTTATTCACAAATATAAATGCAAATGCCTATAAGAAAAAGCACAGAAAGCATTAACAACAGAAATCATAATATATTAAATGAATAACAAACAAGTGGTATTTTCTCCAGAAATAAGCAGATCCTTGAATAGAAAATCTACTTGTGTAATTCATAATAAAAACTTATTAAAGAAAGTATACCATATAATCATATGAATTAATCAGCTATAATAATAAAACTCTTAGCCACCTTGGAATGAAAAGCAAATTCCTTAGTTTGATAACGGATATCTACCAAAACTGTACAACAAGTATCTTACTAAATGGTAACATATTAAAAGGATGCCCTTTAAAATCAGAAGAAAAAAAAAGCCCTAAGTAACCAATGACTATGACTGCTTATAATTTAAAAATATATTGGAGGTCCTAACAATTCAAGAGGACAAGAAAGAAAGAAAATGAAGACTGAAAACAATAAAGCCAAATAATCATTACTTCCAGACAAAATACTGTCTACATAGAAATACAAGAAAATTTATAGAAAAACTAGAATAAATAACTCAATTATTATTATATTAGACTCTTTCTTCTTGTTAAATCTATAACTTTTTGTTTTTTGCCTTTAGTCTTCCTGGAATTGTTTTTTTTTTTTTTTTTTGAGACAGAGTTTCGCTCTTGTTGCCCAGGCTGGAGTGCAATGGCGCGATCTCGGCTCACCGCAACCTCCGCCTCCTGGGTTCAAGCAATTCTCCTGCCTCAGCCTCCTGAGTAGCTGGGACTACAGGCGCACGCCACCACGCCCAGCTAATTTTTTTTTTTATTTTTAGTAGAGACGGGGTTTCACCACGTTGACCAGGATGGTCTCGATCTCTTGACCTCGTGATCCACCCGCCTCGGCCTCCCAAAGTGCTGGGATTACAGGCGTGAGCCACCGCGCCCGGCCCCTGGAATTGTTTTTGAGATACAATGTGATATGGGAATATATAGTTATCAAAACATAAGCCACAAATGTTGATA
>PVKV010023088.1:0-34069 GCA_004027835.1 Alouatta palliata | reverse complement strand
CCGTCTATGAGTGAGAATATGCGGTGTTTGGTTTTCTGTTCCTGTGTCAGTTTGCTGAGAATGATGGCTTCCAGGTTCATCCATGTCCCTACAAAGGATGCAAACTCATCATTTTTGATGGCTGCATAATATTCCATGGTGTATATGTGCCACATTTTCGCTGTCCAGTCTATCATTGATGGGCATTTGGGTTGGTTCCTCATTTTGATATTACCAAGTGAGTTTTTCTTTGTGTTTGCTGTTTCTGAAATATCTTGAGCTTCATGGATTTATGGGTTTATGTTTTTCATTGATATTAGAAAATCTTAGTCATTATCTCTTTACGTACTTTTCTTTGTACTTTTCTTTTGTCTTTTCTAACTTTTTCTCTGTCTTTTGACTTTTTCAACTTTTTAAACTCTCATTTCATATTTGGTAGAGCATTTTACATTATCCCACTGATCTCAGAATGCTGTTTTATTTTCTTTTCTACACATACCATTTTTATTTCTGGGTTTTAATTTATATTGGTCTTGTTTTGTAATGTTGGCGTTCAGGGGTTCAGGGGAGCCCTCAGTTCCCCTGAGGGGATGTTTCTCCAGGTTCTTGGTCTATCACTCCCCAAAAATGGGAGAGGAGGCCACGGTGCAGTGCTCAGTAAATGCCGGGCTCAAACGTGTTTGTAGAAACTGATTTATTTAGGCAGAGAGAAAGAGAGAAAGTATAAACTAACTCTCACACTGAGTGAGAGAATCCAGAAAGATGGAATCCAGGAAAGGAAAGCAGCTCCCACACTGAGTGGAAGGGAATAGAGAGAGAGATGGAGTTTAGGAGGGGAAGACAGCCTTCCACGAGAGAGTGTGGAAGGGGTCTCCAGAGGGGAAATTCAAGAGAGAAAGATGGCTTCCATGAAGGGAGTGTTCCTGGAAAGGGATCCAAACTTGGAGTCCAAAGGGGTATAGAAGAAGGGGACTTTTAACCAGGGAGGAGCCCCCACCTTCTCTAAGACCTCTGGCCGATGAAAGGAGTTCCTTAGAACTTCCGCTGGGGTGATTGACTTTTTGATTCTTCCCGTGCCTGCGAAAATTAAAACAGAAACCATTAAATCTCCAGGATGGACAGAGATGGGAATGGGGCATGGTGCTGGGAAGTTCTTGCCCTTGAAACTATGCCCCCTTGTTGACCCAGAAAGAGAATGCCTTCCCTCAGTTTCAAGGTCAAAAATTTTCCCATGCTACATGTAGTCTTTTGTTAAGTCCATGGAAGAATTTTTTGCCTCTATGTATTTTCTAGAATTCACATTTTGTCCTGTCTATTCGCTGCTGTTCCTCACTTCTTCACACATGCTGTTCATGTTTTCTAATAAATAATAGATCCTTTAATGTGTTTACTGTAACTAAATATAATGTGGATAACATATTTATCATATTTATTTTATAATCTGTTTCTGACAACATCTGGGAAATCTTTTTCTCTGGTATTAATGACTATTTCCCCTCTTGACAATAAGTTTTATTTCCTTGCCTTTTTCACGTATCTGGTAATTTTTGATGACTGTTAACCATGATGTTAAAAAATCTGGTCTAAATAGTATTTAAGTCTGGGAAAGGACATTCTTCTTTTTCTGCCAGGCCCTCAGTGTGGGCAGTTGAGTCAAGCAAGTCTCTGGTAAACTGGTTCTTGGTATTGTTGTGCTTTATCTATATTCAGTTCACCACGGGTTTCAAATTTTATGAATGCAGGGTTTTCTTTAGCAGTGATCAAGATCTAAGTGTCTGGAGGGTTTCTCTCTACCATGCCTTAGGCATCAATAGACCATGGGTATGTCTCTTTGGTCTCCCCTACTTTTCCAGCAGTAAAAGGATTTGCTACCAGGTACTTGTTACAATCTAAGTGTCTATGGGGTTTTCCTTAGTAATGCCTTCTGTGAATAGTGCACCTGCGTATATCAAGAGCACTCTTTCAACTCTCCTATGTCTTTCCCTATAGCAGATACTTTGCCTGGTTCTCAGTTGTGTCCCAGAGTGCTTGCAGGTTTTTCTGTTTTCTTCTCTGCAGTTAGAATTCAATAGGTTCCTTATGCTTCAGGATTGTTGTTCAACCCTCTTGACCTCTGAATACTAAACACATAAATTTGTACCTCATCTGTCACAAAATTATTGCTCATAACTAATGTATACACTGCCCTGATTTTTTTCTGTATCTTTAGTATAAGTAAATCTGTGACTCTGTAATTTTTTATCATCAATAAATGTCTCCTATTGATATTTGTCACTATAGTGATCTTGTAGTGAAGAGGAATATAATAAATGACAATAGTTTTTGGAATTGTTCAAGAGATTTTACATATATTTCCTTACACATCTTACTTTACATAATAAAACCCTCTCAACAGCAGGTAATTAAAAATAGTCATATTTATTGTGTGTCATCTATAATAAAAATTAAACAATAATAACTTGTCAAATTGATTAAAGGGTGTTTTCTTTTATAAATTTAAATAAAATAATATAAATGACACATGGGATTAAAATGTAATTTTAAAGTTACATATAAATATCGTTTTAATGTCAATATGTTACTAAGTACAAGCTGCTTGTTTGGAGAAACGTGGTTTATTTTTATATTTTGTTTTTGTTGGAGAAAAATATAAAAACTCCATTTTCAAAGATATATTGTAATGAAATAAAAAGTATTAACTGTGTTTTTTAAATTATCTAGGTATCCATATCTTAGGCTATTTCAATCACATTATTTTATCTTAGATGTCTCTTTTCCTAATTTGTAGAAAGTGAAAGCTATAATTTTTATTTTCATTTTGAAGATGCACAATTTTTGTTTGAGTTAAATAATTTAAGAGCATTTCCACTAGAAACTCTTTTCCATTACAGTTGTGTAGACAACTAGCTTATATAACAGATAAGACCTTGAAATCTGACATTACAAAGATTTAGTTTTGATCATTTATGTGAATTTTGGATATATTACTTAACACCTACTAACCTCAGTTTTCTATTTTCTAAAACTTGTAAATAATAGTACTACTATTTTAGGATTTCTATGAGAATCAAAGGAAAAACACATATTCTGTTATTTTGTTTTTATGCATATTACATTATTCCTTGTTGGCCTATAATACCTGAAATACAAGGGCCTTGTTTTTAGAGCATAGCACCTGTCCTAATGATTTGCATGGTCATTATTTTTGAGTATCACAATATTCATGAATAATTTTAAAAATAATTAAACAATCCTCTTATTTAGCCATTTGACTGTCCAGAAATAGTATCTAATACAATTATTTATGATAGGAATGTTTGAGGTTGGCTGACAAGTTCCCTAAGTATATTCTTAAGTTCAATGGTCTCTTTCAGGATTTTTCAGAGACTACCATGCTAAAGGGTAGATATTTCCTATGTATTATCTCTCATTTGGTTTTATTGCTTTGGAAAAATAAGTCATTGAAATGTAGGACTTGCTCAACTTCTCTGTATTTTTCTCTCTTTTTTATATCTTTAATTCAGTCTTCAGATATCTTCTTCCCATTACAGATAAACTCTAGGAAGACACAGAGTGAGAACTCAAACTAACACTTCTTTAAGTCACACATAAAACTCTAGTCTCTGGGTTGTCATCTTGAATATGGAATTAAAAATATGGAAAATATGATTATTTTAGTTTATCCCAGATAACTATATAAAAACTAGGGGTGAAAATTTACTATAAACATATATTAATCTACATGATTTTATATTCTGAACATTTATTTTCCAGAGAGACCTCATGAAGGAGTGGTTTGTGTAGAATAAGAATTGACTACTAATAGTGTCTAAAACCATTTATTTTCAGCACTAATTAGAAAATCAGAGAATTAACTATGACAGAACATATTTTATTTAGGAATGCTAAATACAAGTTTCATCCAATTATTAGCATTGTGGTGTTAGTATGGTCTCATAGATACAACGAAAAGTGCTTATCAAGCCAGAGCAGTAGAAAGAATATTGGGAATGTGGTATCTGCCCTAAAGAAAACATTAAAGATGATTAAATCAGAACTTATTTATTTTATAAGAAAGCTCACATACTTTATGGAGTAAAATGCACTTATCATTATTCAGGAGTCACAGATGTATTTAGGCAAGCAGTCAGTAATAATTACTGTCTTTAAACCATTGTTGCCTTGTTTTCTCTTTTGCTTTAATAGTTTCTATATGCAGCTGCTATTAAAATGTATCATTACAGAGATTCTGAAAGAGTCCTATGCAGTGATCAGCTGAAACTTACTGAATCTCCATAAAAAAGACATGTATATTTTATTACTTAGTAGTATTCTCTCTTAACAATGACATATACTGCAAAATCTTATTTTTACTATAAACATAAATAAATGTATAAAATGTCTTCTTTTTTTCTTAAAAAACATCTAAAATCGAATACTGAATGTTGTGGTTTTGTTTTCAGATAAAAGCATCTATTATAATAAAAAATGTTAATTTATTTGTATAATATCCATGTTAATAAAATATATTCTAGGATATATTTCATAGACACATGCTAAAATGGCTTTTTACAAATATTGTCATATTCTTGTAGTTAATTTATCTAAACACTGAAATTATCATTGTCTGAAAAAGAATTAAGTAAGATGTCTTCAATATATGCAGTTTTGACAATCCATTTAGACTCAGGATAAATATTTTTATTACATTAAAATAAAAGAAAAAATTGATAATGAAATATAGAGTATTATTTATGCATATTTCTGGGGTTTTGTTGTAATGTGGTAGAATTTTTTTCTCCCCCTTATTTTTTTCCATTAGTCCACACTTATATTTAAGTCACAGCATGCAATTGAGCTAGAAAATTATGAAATAATTGTAAACACAGTATGACTTCTTTAAGTAAAATATTTGTGAAAATTGGAGTTATGGAGTGTTTTGCCCAACAGGACAAGAGATGACTCTTTCTATTTTAGTAATTTATAATCAGGTGTTGTCATTAATTTCTAAAGTTCCTGTTGACTCTGAGGTGAGCCATTAATGTGTTTATTTATAGGTTTCACAGTTTGTTTTGATTTCATTTGTTTCAACTGATATTTTAGAGGTCAAATACATGACTTGATTATTTTATTATAAACTTATACAGTAAATGTCTCAGTTCTACTTATGAAATAACAATTTACTTTCTTCTCTTTAACTAACAACTATTCTTGTTAAACCAGTAAAACAACACAAAAAAGAACGTTATAATTGTTATTAATTAACAAATAATAGCTGTGTTGTAGAAGAAACTGTCAGCTGTAAATGTGATTTGCAGGATTTATCTTAAGAATATGTAAGAACAGGGTTGTAAGAACAGTCTGGGTGTTGACTTCTAGCAGCAGTACTGACAGACTGAAGTAGAGTAGCTTGTTTCATAGAAATCTCTGACTATGTTCTCTTTGATTCATAATGAAGTTAATTATAATCAAGTACATAGGAAGCTCACAATTTTTTTTCCCACAAAGTTGTAAAAGTAATTGTACCACTTAGATTAAAAAGGATTCATTTATTTCAAAGTTAAAAGACACCGTCGGACTTGAAATCGTCTGTGGACAGGACCAAGTTATAGAAACCTCATTTGCAAACAAAAATAGTTTTTATGGGAAATGAAGACCAGCTTAAGAGGAAAAACCTAAGAACTTGGATGATCTGGCCAAAAAATATATGAAAAGCCGCTTCCAAGGAATAGAACTGAGTATTAACCAAGGACCTGTGATTAGCTGGATTTTAAATGTCTATAAACTTTAACTATGAAATGCCTGCCATTTGTTTATTTTTCTGATGGCCATATCTCTTGAAGTTAACTTCTCCCTCTCTCATTCTGATGTATTGGCTGTGTTGGGCACCAGTCGTCTTCCCCCATGCTCACCCCAGCCCACCCCATTCAGATTGAGAGAAGCTGATCCAGAGGAGCCTTATCTGCTCTGAAACTGAGTTAGATAATGACATCCTGCAATTCAAGTTCCAAGATAATGGCATAAATCATGAGATGAGACTTCTGGGCATCCAGAAAGATAAACATATTTTGCATGCGGGAAGGATATAAATCATTCAAGACAAGAGGTCAGATTCTGGTTGGTTGTTGTATTAATGGTCCCTGATAAACCTTAACTTTCTATATTTTAACACATGTGTAGCACTTTCTCCATAAAGCTGGATAGCGCTTGTGACTTATTTTAACCAATATAATTCAGTGGAATAACATGTGTGATCTCTGGATTAAACTTTTAAGGAAGCCTAATAACTTGACAGAAAGTTAGATCAAAAAGGAACACAGGCCTAAATGTTAAATATAAAATTATAATGCTTATAAAAAACATAGAATATCTCTGTGACCTTGGTTTAGGCAAAGATATATTAAGAAGAACACTAGAAGCATGATCAATACAAACTGAAACATGACACATTGGAGTACATCAGAATTAAAATATCTACTGTTAATTCCGGTTTAAGTTCCAACATGCAAAGAGTTTGGAAGTAATGGCTTCCATCCTTACAACAAGAAAATAAGCTGAAAAAGTTAAATGTTAACAACTGTTTTTGGAACCATTAGAGAACTGACGTTAAAGGGCAAAACAGTATCCTGAAACTTGTAGAGACAGGCAAATATAGAGAAAAAAATAACCAAGATGAGTTTAACTAGAGAAGAAGCTGTGGGAACTACAAACTGGTAGAAACACTTAAAGAGCAATTTTATCACATTGCCAAAGGCTAAGGGTAGAGTAGGTTTAGAGTAAGAAACTACTTAGGTCATAGTCATAAGAAGAGGAATATGAGCTATTTTGGCTTTTACCTGTAGGAATCTAGGAATCTTACCAGGTTCTCAGATGTGAAAATTCAAGAAATTATACTTTGTGTCTTTGGCAGGGAGAAAGGAAAAGAAACCATTTCAAAATATACTAAATACATTCTCTGCAACAAGCACCTACTGTCTAGTTAAAAAGAATTTTCCAGAACCCTGTGTTACACAGGCAGAAGGGCAATTATCCAGGTGTAATGTCGTCTAGCTTTCCTATCTTAACTATGGGAGAGGGGCAGAAAAAATCTTACAAATACTGTGAGACTCAAACTCAAAGGTTTCAGACCCACTAAGAGACTGAGACGTTATCAGAAGACTATATAGAATTTTTTTTCTCACTTCTATTCCCACATCAACAGTATCCAGTTTATTAACTGTGGATTTCAGGCAATGGAACTGAAAGGCTTAGATTTTATTTAAGAACATTCAACGAAAACAGGAGAGACACAAACAAGGACCTAGGGGAAATTGAAGCCCCTGATATTTAAAGTTACAGAAAACATTAAACACAGTCAACTCCTATGCAGATTAACATAAAACTGCACACTAAAGACCTCTCTGTCTCAGATCCTATTATACAATACGTCATATTAGGTTTCAACAGAAAGTTACAAAGCATGTGAAAAGGCAAGAAAAACAAAGTGAAAGAGACAAAGAAAGCACCAGATTGAAACTCAGATATGACATTAATATTGGAGTTATCAGGTAATTTAAATATATAGCATTAATATATTTAAGGCTTTAGCAGGAGAAAATAGAAACATCAAGAAAGGATGAATAAAATAGTAGAGTCATGAAAATGCTAGGAAGTAATCAAAAGGAAACACTTGAAAACAAAAGCACTATAATGGATATATAGAATGTCTTTCAGAGCATATCAATAGACTGGACAGGGTCCAGAAAAGGATCTGTGAGCTTTAAGATTATATGTTAATAGAAACTTTCCAAACACAAATGCAGTGAGAAAAAGAATGAAATGAGTAGAAGAAAACTTTCAAGAAATGTGAGACAGTTTCAAAAAGTGTAATATGCATGTAATTGAGATATGAAAAGAATGAGAGAAAGTAGCTGAATAACTATTTGAAATAAAAGCAGTTGCAAAAGTTCCATTTCACAAAACAAACCAGAGATCCAGGAAGTTCACAGAACACTAAGTACAACAAACATAAAAATAAATCTGCACCTGGGAGTATCATATTCAACCTTGTAAAAACCTAAGACAAAGACAATTATTGAATAAAATTTATTTTCAGAATCTATACAAATGAGAAGGCTGGAGTAACATATTGAAAGTTCTTAAAGAAGCATTTAAGTCTAGAATTGTATATGTCATAAAATTATCCTTCAAAAGTCAAAGAGAAATAACGTTTTCAGAAAAATAAAAACATAGATAATTTATCAGTAACATTTCCGCATTTTAAGAAATTTTGAAAAGAAGTTTTTCAAGGTGACGTTCAGAAACTCAGTGTAAATAAAGCTCATTGACAATACCTCTGGTCACCTAGGACCTCTGGTGGTGGATAAGGAGATTAATGTTTACATACCTGCTAACTAACACAACATCTAGTCCATACCTTGTAGAGCAAGAAGTAATTTTGACTTTCAAGTCTCATTATTTAAGAAACACATTTTGAAAGGCTGTCTGTCATGCATAGTGATCTCTGATAGATCTGGGCAAAGTAAATTGAAAACCTTCTGGAAAAGACTTGACATACTAGATGCCATTAAGAACATTCATGATTCATGGGAAAAGATCAATATATTAACATTAATAGGAATTTGGAAGAAGTTGATTCCAATGCTCATTAATAACTTTAAACATGGAGCCTGAAGATGTGACTAAATTGCTGCTACCTCATGATAAAACTTGGCTGCATTAAAAGTTGTTTCTTGAAATGACAGCAAAGAATGTAGAATGTTATATAAACTTAGTTGGTAAAGCTGAAGTAGGGTTTGAGAAAATTGCCTCCAACTTTAAAAGAAGTTCTACTTTGGGTAAAGTGCTATCACAGCATTGCATGTTATGAAGAAATCTTTTGTGAAAGGAAGAGTCCAACAATGTAGCAAACTTTTTTGGGGTATTAAAAAGAAATTGCCACAGTTGCCTCAAATTTCAGCAACCACCATCGTAATTAGTCAGCAGACATTAATATTAAAGTAAGGCCCTCTATTAGCAAAAAATTTGCTGATGGCTCAAATGGCTATTAACAGTTTTTAACAATAAAGTATTTTTAAATAAAGTTATACGTATTGTCTTTTAAAACACAATTCTATCACACATTTCATACACTACAATATAGAGTAAACATGACAAATATACACTGGGAAATTTTTTTTAAAAAGTGTGACTTGCTTTATTGGGATGTTTGTTCACCGCCTGCCTGTTGTTTCCCTGAACAGTATTGTCAATAAACTTGATCTAATTGACGTTTATTGAATACTCTACCACCAGTAGCAGAATGCACATTCTTTTCAAGTTCATACAGAACACTCACAGAGATAAACCTCATTAAGGCCATAAAACACATTTACATTTAGCAAATGTAAAAGAACAACATCATACAAATTATGTTCTCCAAAAAGAATGGAATTAAACTGAAAATCAATGAAAAAAATATGGCTAGAAAATTCAAAATGTTTGAAAATTTAAAAACATATTTCTGAGTTACACATTTGTTAGAAAACGTTTAAAGAGAAAATTTAAAATATGTTTACTAAGTGAAAATAAAAACATAAATTATCAAAAATTTTAATGCAGTAAAGCAGAACTTAAAATGTATAGCATCATTTACATATAATTGTAAAGAAGGTATATTTAAAATGAGTAATTTAAACTTATACTTTGGGTGACTAAAAAGTAAGAACAATTTAAAAATAAGTAAGGTAAAATAGAGTAAATGGTATAAATCAGAGTATAAACCAATGAACACAAAAAAAATTTAATGAAACCTAAAGCTATTTCTTTGAAAAGAACATTGAAATTGGTAAACTTCTAGCCAAGCTAACTAGGGATAAAATAAAGAAGAAAATACAACGTACTAATGCCAAAAATTAAAGAGTAGTCATAACTATTCCTATCATATCGAATAAATAATAATAAAAGAACACTATAGTCAACTCACTTTCTACAAATTTGATAACTTAGAAGAAGGAGAGATTTTCTTAAAATACACAAAGCTTCAAAACTCACATAAAGAGAAACAAATAAATAGAGTAGACCCATGTCTTTTAAAGAAGTTGAATCAATAATCAATAACGTTTTTAAAAAAGAAATAAAGTGCCAGTTTTACATGGTTTTCTTGGTAAAGTCTGTCAAATGTTTAAGTAGGAAAAATTCCAATTCCCAAATTCTCTTTCGGAAAATAGAGGCAGAAGAACACTTTCTAAGTCATTCTATGATTTCCATGTTGTCCTTAAACCAAGATAAAGACATTAAAAGAAATGAATAATTTAAATCAATATATGTTATAAACATAAATGCAAAAATTCATAACAAAATATCAAATCAAATCCATCAGGGTATGTAAAAAATTATATGCAGTGACCAAGTAGTATTAATGATAGGTGTGCAAGGCTGATTTAACATTAAATATTTAAATAATATAACCCATCATATTAACAAGGTAAATAACAATTATCATCTTATCAATGGATGCAAACATAATTTTAAAATATCTAACATCCATTCAAAATAAAAATTCTCAGACAACTAGAATATAAGACAAACTGAATTTGATAATAAATGACCACAAAGTCCAACAGCTGACATCATATTTAATAGTGAGAAATTAGCTGTATTTTCCCTAGAATCAGGAACAAGGCAAAGATGTCACCTCACGCCAATACTTTACTACATAATACCTGAAATCCTAACTAGTGCTATAACAGAAAAAATGCAAATAAAATGGAATAAAAGAAATAACACTGTAATTTTTAACAGATGACGTAGTTGTCAATGTACAAAATTACAAAGCATCAGCAAAAGAATTTCAAGAATAAGTAATTACAACAAAGTTGCACAATTTACAGTGTTAGTATATAAAAGTCAGTTGCTTTTCTGTATACAAGCAATAAACAATTGAAGTTTAAAATTAAAAACAGCATAATATTTGTCACAACAAAAAAATGAAAAATCTGTATGTAATTCTAACAAAATAAGTATAAGACCTATTTGTGGAAATAATACAAATAGGAGAAATATCTAATGTAGATGATGGGGTGATAGATGCAGCAAACCACCATGGCATGTGTACACTTACATAACAAACCTGCATGTTCTACACATGTACCCCAATACTTAAAGTATAATAAAAAAAGAAATAAAATAAAAGCAAGCAATGGGGAAAGGGTATCATTCAATAAATGGTGTTGGGATAACTGGCTAGCCATATGAAAAACAAATAAAACTAGACCCTTATCTTTGACCATAAAAAATTAATTAAAGATAATTAAAAACGTAAATGTAAGACTCCATCCTGGAAGAAAATTGAGGAAATGTCCTTCTTGACATCAGTGTTGGAAAATAATTTATGGCTAAGTTCCCAAAAGCAATTGCAGCAAAACAGTAGAACCTAATTGAACTAAAGAGCTTCTGCACAGCAAAAGAAACCATCAGTGAACAGACACCCTACAGAATGGGAGAAAATATTCACAAACTATGCATGGGACAAAGGTCTGAATTAGTCCATTTTCATACTGCTATGAAGAAATACTCAAGACTGGGTAATTTATAAAGATAATGAGGTTACATGGAATCACAGTTCCACATGGCTGGGGAGACCTGACATACATGGCAGAAGGCAAAGCAGGAGCAAAGTTAAGTCTTACATGCCAGCAGGCAAGAGAATGTGTGTAGGGAAACTGCCTTTTATAAAACCATCAGATCTCATAAGACTTATTCACTGTCCTGAGAACAGCATAGGAAAACTCACTCCAATGATTCAGTTACCTACTACTGGATCCATCCCATGACATGAGAGGATTATGAGAGCTAAAATTCAAGATGGTCTGTGGGTGGGCCAAATCATATCGTTCTGCCCTTGGCCCCTCCCAAATCTCATTGCCCTCACATCTCAAAAACAATCATGCTTTCCCAACAGTCCCTGAAAGTCTTAACTCATTTCAGTATTAACTCAAAAGCCCACAGTCCCAAATCTCATCCGAGACAAGGCAAGACCTTCTGCTATGAGCCTGTAAAATCAAAAGAAATTTAGTTACTTCCTAGATACAATGTGGGTACAGACATTGGTTAAAAACATCCAGTTCAAATGGGAGAAATTAGCCCGAAAGGGCTACAGGACCCATGTAAGTCTGAAATCCAGCAAGGCAGCCAAATCTTAAAGCTCCAAAATGATTTCCTTAAGCTCCATGTGTCACATCTAGGTCATGCTATTGTAAGAGGTGGGTTCCCATGGTCTTGGGAGACTCCACCCAAGAGGGGTAAAACCTCCCTCTCAGCAGCTTTCATTGGCTGGCATTGAGTGTCTGCAGCTGTTCCAGGTGCATGCTCTGCTTCCCTTATATAACTGAATGCCTTTAACAGCATGCAAGTCACCTCTTGAATGCTTTGCTGCATAGAAATTTCTTCCACCAGATACCCTAACTCATACCCTAAATCATTTCTCTTAAGTTCAAAGTTCCACAGATCTGTGGGGCAGGGGCAAAATTGCACTAGTTTCTTTGCATAGCAAGAGTGACCTTTACTCTAGTTCTCCAAAAGTTCCCATTTCCATCTGAGACCACCTCAATCTGGATTTCACTGTCTGTATCACTGTTAGCATTTTGGCCATTCAACAAATCTCTAGAGAATTCTAAACTTTCCCATATTTTCCTGTCTTCTTCTGAGCCCTAAACATTTCCAGCCTTTGCCTGTTACCCAGTTCCAAAGTCACTTTTACATTTTCAGGTATCTTTACAGCCATGCCCCTCTCTAGGCACCAATTTACTGCATTAATCCATTTTCATACTGCTATCAGGAAATACCCAAGACTGGGTAATTTGTAAAGAAAAAGAGTTTTAACGGACTTACTGTTCTACATGGTTGGGAGACCTCACAATCATGGCAGAAGGTGAAGGAGAACCAAAGGCAAGATTTACCTGGCAGCAGGCAAGAGAGCATGTTCAGGGGAACTGCCCTTTGTAAAATCGTCAAACCATCAGATCTCCTGAGACATATTCACTATCATGAGAACAGCAAGTGAAAACTCACCCCATGGTTCAATTACCTCTCAAAGAATCCATTTTATGACACGGGATTGTGGGAACTAAACTTCAAGGTGAGATTTGAGTGGGACATAGTCAAATCATATCAGATCTAATATTCAAAATCTATAAAGAATTTAAACAAATCAACAGGCAAAAACCAAATAACCCCATTAAACAGTGGGCACTGGATATGAAGAGCTACCTCTCAAAAGAAGACATTCAAGTGATCAATAAACCTATGGAAAATGCTCAGCCTCAGTAATCATCACAGAAATACAAATCAAAACCACAAATCAAAACCATCTCACACCAGTCAGAATGAGTATAATCAAAAAGTCAAAAAACAACAGTTGCTGGTGAGGCTGTGGAGAAAAGGAAGTGCTTATTCCCTGTACTGTGAATGTATTGTAAATTAGTTCAGCCTCTGTGGAAAGCAGTTTGGATATTTCTCAAAGAACTTAAAACAATGACCATTCGACCCAGCAATATTACTTGGTGTATACTCAAAGGAATATAGAATATTCTACCAATAAGATGCATCCATTTGTATGTGTCTTACAGCCCTATCCACAATATCAAAGACATGGAACCAGCCTAGGTACCCATCAATGGACTGGATAAAGAATACTTGGTACATGTACATCACAGAATACTACACAGCCATAAAAAAGAATGATATCATTTCCTTTGCAGCAACATCGATGCAGCTGGAGACCATAATCCTAAGAAAATTAATGCAGGAACAGAAAATCAAATACCACATGTTTTCACTTATAAGTGGGAGCTTAACGTTGAGCACACATGGACATAAATATGAGTACAACAGTCACTGTGGACTCCTAGATGGGGGGTGAAGAAGGAGAGTATGGGTTGAAAGACTACTTGCTACCTACCTTGCTCACTACCTGAGTCCAATGTGACTACTTGCTGCCTACCTTGCTCACTACCTGAGTCCAATGTACCTATGTAAGAATCCTACATATGTATACCCTGTATCTAAACTAAAAGCTGAGACTTTATAATAACAAAAATAAAAATAAAAGTGATGATGTTCCATGTTCACAGATTAGAAGACTCATTATTGTTAAGATGTCGATTATTTTTAACTGCATCTATAAATGTAACACAAACCCAATAAAAATCCCAGCAAGCTATTTTTCTGGTATTGACAAATGTGATTTTTATTTTTACATGGAAAAGCTAGACCCAGAATATCCAACACAATGTTGAATAAAAATAGTTAGATGAATTATAATATCCTATTTCAAGACTTATTACAAAATCTTTATTAATTAAAAAAGTGTCATATTGCTGAAACAATAAACTCATAAATGAATGGAACAGAAGAGAAAAGCTGAAATTAGACTCACACAAATACAGCCAACTGATTTTTACAAAAGAGTAAAGTAAATTCAATAGTGGCAAATGGTATGTTCAGCAAATAGTACTGAAAAATTAGATTTCTCTGTGCAAAAAATTCTAGACACCGATTTTACACTTTTTATAAATATCAACTCATAATAGATCATAGACCTAAATTTAAAATGTAAAACTATAAAACTTTTAGAAGAAAACATAGTAGAAAATAAGGTGATTATTGATTAATAAAAGATTTTTGGATATACAGCAAAAAAAAAAAATCTGTGAAAAAAGCAGTATTTATGAAAAAAAGCAATATCTATGAAAAAAACTGATATGTGGAACCACATATACCTATGTAAAAAAGCAATATCGGCCAGGCGCGGTGGCTTACGCCTGCAATCCCAGCACTTTGGGAGGCCGAGGCGGGTGGATCACGAGATCAAGAGATCGAGACCATCCTGGTCAACATGGTGAAACCCGGTCTCTACTAAAAATACAAAAAAAAAATTAGCTGGGCATGGTGGCACGTGCCTGTAGTCCCAGCTACTCGGGAGGCTGAGGCAGGAGAATTGCTGGAACCCAGGAGGCGGAGGTTGCAGTGAGCCGAGATCGCGCCATTGCACTCCAGCCTGGGTAACAAGAGCAAAACTCCGTCTCAAAAAAATAAATAAATAAATAAAGCAATATCTATGAAAAAAAGCAATATCTATGAAAAAAAGCAATACTTGTGGAAAAAACTGATATGTGGAACCACATGTATACCTATGTAAAAAACCTGCACATTCTGTACTTGTACATCAGAACATAAAGTATAACAAAAAAAAAAAATTTAAAACTGTGTGAAAGGTGCTTAAGAGAATGAAAGGACAAATCACAGACTTGAAAGAAATATTTGCAAGACATGTATCTAATAAAATTTTTGTATTCAATTTATGCAGACTTGTAAAACACAACAATAAGAAAAAAGCCCTAATTTAAAACGGCAAAGCTTATAACCTTACCAAGGATGATACACAAATAGCACTTAACCATATGAAGCTATCCAAAACAATTTGCCATTAGGAACTTAAAATTCAAATAACGAGATACAAATATACATCTGTAAGAATTACTAAGATCCCAAAACCTAACAACACAGCCTGGGTGACAAAACTTTGTCTCAAAACAAACAAACTAACAATATTAAAATCTGGTAAGAAATGGGGCTATGATTCATTGCTGGTAAGAATTGCAAACAATACAACCAATTTTGATGTTTTTTAGACAGTTTCTTATAAAGCTAAACATATTTTTACTATACCTAAGAATATTGCTGCTTATTACCTCTTAGGTATATAAGTGCATTACTGCTCTTAGGTGTATACCTAAGTGAACTGAAAACATGTCTACACAAAAACCTGTGTAACTGCCAAAAACTAGAAGCATACAAAATTTATATCTGCAGGTGAATGGATAAATTAACTTCGTAAATCCATGCAATGGGATGTTAGCCAGAAATTAAAAAATAAATAAATAAATTATCAAGCCATGAAAACATGGAGGAACCTGAATTGCATGTGGCTAAATCAATGAAGCCAATCTGAAAAGGCTATATATGGTATAATTTCAATTTTAGAAATTCTAAAAAATGAAAAAAACTATGCAGACAATAAAATATTGGTGGTATCTGTAAGTTTGGAGAAAGAAATTAACTGTTAAAGCACAGGAGATGTTTAGGGTTGCAAAACTTTCAATGTATTACTGAAATGGTGGATGCATATTTATTTTCAAAAACTATAGAACTTCACAGCACAATGAATGAAACTTAATGTTTCCAAATTGATAAAAACAACATTTAAGATGTCCAGCAACCCCAGAAATGAATGTGACCTCATTTAAACTCTTATGCATGGGGATAGGGAATTAGTGACCTAAGTAAATTTGGAAATAAATAAAATTCATAAGACTAATAGCAAAAAGATCTGCATGTAAATACTGTACTGTAGTTGATAAAATTGTATTTCAGAATTGGTTCAGATTACCAATTCTGACATTGCTATGTGTATGTACTGAATTTGAACAATAAGTAAATGGATGGTGGATATTGGGAGCCCAGATTTTTACTGTTAAAATATTTGTACCCCCAAACCTAAAATGCAATAAAAAGTATATATATAAAAAAAAATATTAATTCTCAAATAAACATGGAGAGGAGGTTAGCATGACCATGTGGCTGGAGACATCAGTGTAAGTTCATGTTTAGCTTCATATAGATAGAGGTGATTTATAAACAAATATTTATAAATATGTTTTCATTCATAGGTTAGTACACATACATGTATTTCACTACTGTGCTGTATCAGGTGAGAGGGCTTAAAAGCAATGAAACCCCACTAGCAATGAGCACACTAGTGTACAGATCATGATTTCCAACTCCGTTTTCCAATAAATGGAACCAGGTACTCTCTCAGAAATGGCTTATTCTAAGAGTATAAAAGATGAGCTTGGAATATCTGAATCTCAGGAATTAAGAATATTCTAAAGTTAAAACAAAAGGCCAAAAAACTACAATGATTGGTCCATGGCAACATGATACAAGTGACAGCTGAATGATTCAAATGATCAATAGCTGTAATAATTTGAACAAAACAGATGATGTAGTATTGGATTATAGCCTAAAGTATAAAATAAATAGCCATAAATTCATATGCATATACATAAATATTTGGACTAACAAATGAAAGGGAGAAAAGAGACATATCTCCTTTCCAGAAGAATTCAAACTTATTATATAAATAATTCTGCCTGCAATAAGATGTAGCATAAATCTCCACTTCTTAAGTGTAGACTGTATAGGGACTTTCGTTCAAAGTATAAAGTATGAAAAGAAAGAAAAACTATAGCATTAAAGTGGAGAAGCTTGACAAAATTTATCAGCCAGATGATGAAAATCAGTATTCACAGTGATAAATCATGTTAATAGTGTGCACTTTTGATATGATGTAATTAAAAGAGAAGTCTATCCCCATGGCTTTTCTCCTAAAACCCATAACCCCAATATAACCATGAGAAAAATATTAGACAATTGCCAATAGAGAGAAATTCTACAAAATGCATGACCGTTACTTCTTAAAATTGTTAAAGTCTTCAAAAACAGTGAAAGTCTGAGAAATGGGTCACAGTCAAGAAGACATGTCATGTCAATGTAATAATGTATCCTGAATGAAATTCTTGAACAACAACTAAAATTAGATGAAAAACTAAAGAAATATAAATTAAGTTTAATTAATAATGTGTTAATATTTGTTCATTAATTTTAACAAAGGTATATCTATATAAGATATTAATGATAGTTCAACAATAGGTTGAGGCATATGCAACCATTTTGTACTAACTTCTCAGTTCTCTGTAAATGTAAAACTTTCCTAAAATGCTGTTGTATTAAGATTAAAAATATATGGATATTAACTTTATGAAACAAAATCTTAGAAAAATGAAAAACCACACACTGATAGATTTGCAATGCATACATACAAAATATACAAAAACTCAAATAATGCAGTAATAGGAAAACAACCTATTATAAGAATGAACAAGTAATTTGAAACAAAATTTTAGAAAAGATAAAAATGGCAACAAAGCACAAGAAAATGTTCCAACATTCTTTATCATTGGGAAATGCAACTTTAAACACTATGTACTTAGAATTTCTCAAATTAACAATACTGACTACTGACCATATCAAATTTGGGAAATATTTAAACACTGTGTACTTAGAATTTCTCAAATTAACAATACTGACTACTGACCATACCAAATTTGGGAAATATGTAGAAGTACAACTCTCATATATTGCTAGTGAGAATGAAAAATGATGCAGCCCATTTGGCAAAAAGTGTCAGTTATTCAAAAGTTAAACATACACCTGCCATATAACTCAACCATTTACTCATAGGAATTTACCCATGAGAAAAGAAAGCATATGTCCATACATTCTCTTCCCATTTTCTTAATGGAAAATGCCATTTGCCATTATTGCTAGACTTTGGGAGCCTCAACCAGCATTCCTTACTAATTCCTTCACCTACACACATCTATGTAAGAAGTTTCTTTCTTAAAGTCTCTTGAATTATGTGAGTTGAGTTTTACTTCCTGATAAAATTCTGACTGAGAGTATTGTTTAGAAAAATCGAAAACATATGTCAGAATTGAAGGAATTAACTTTTTGCTATATTTGTATCTAATCTATTCCCTAGATTTTTATTTGCTTTTTCTTATTTCAGGAATGGCATTAGTGTATTTATTAAAATTTAAAGAAACATTAACAAATAGTAAGTTAAATATCAATATGTTTTAATGTATATTTTAATAGACACTAAAATATTGATAAATTTTACGTAAACTTTCTGTATTTTGTGCTTTCTGTAACTGTTACCCTTGGTCTACTCTGGCAGAAATTTTAAAAGGTTGTATTTGTATCAAATTTGTATAATTATCTCTCAATGAAATTTCTTTCTTCCTATTCACACTACTTTTATACTCAGTACAGCCCATGTCATGGAGTTTCTGGATTTCACTGGTGCCAGAACATCAGTTCAATTATTTGAATTTTTCATAATATAACATATGCATACACAAAAAACTTTCTCATTTGCAGGCATTTGGGAAATTATTATTACCCTCAAACAAATTAAAGGACAGGGAAAAGTCAGTCAATGCATTGTCTCATGCCCTTATTAAAGTTGTAATTTTTTTTTCACCATGAGGCAAGCATCCACCTTTTTTTTCTCTTTCCCAGATACCAGAAATATCTAAATTTCATGACCCTAGCTTTAAGGAGTCATTGGTGATGCTTAACTTGAGGATTATTGTTTCTGGTCTTTGTCCCAAAGACATATTAACTTCTCCTTGTGAAGTCTCATGCATTTTGTGGGTATTCATATATGAGTCACAAAGAATCAAAAGTTTTACTAGGCTAGTCTGTATGTGACTATTTCTAAATTTCCAGATTTAATAGGTTGATAGCCAAACACTCAGATTTAATAGGCTGATAGCCAAACACTTAGATTTAATAGGCTGATAGCCAAATACTAAGAATTGCATAGGTTATATATTTCAATTAAAAATAAAAAAATATTTTAAATAAAATAGAAATGAGAAGTCTGAATAGAAATATCACTTGCAACTCTAGAATAGAAGTGAGGATGTTTGTCATATGGCTCTGTAACTGTTAATGCTTAATCTCAAATATGAGCTATTGTAGTGTATGGTCTCTGATTTCAGCCAAGTGTAGAGTTGTGGTAATATGTGAACTCTGGAATCGTAAGAATGTGTTTTTCAAAATGTTGCTCATCAATTTCCCAGCTGAGCGACCTTGAAGAAATTATTTTATTTCTCTAAACTCTACTTTTCTTATCTACAAAATAAAATATTAATGCCCATACTTTTGTATCTATTATAAGAACTAAATTAGATAATGCATATATGTAATGAAATTAATTTCAAAATTTCTTGATATATAGAGTTTCAAATATTTTTGTCTCTATCTACGTTTCTTCCAATATATTTCTGTATATTCATCCACATTTACAGAGTTGCCAGTAAAAGGACTCCTGATCCAAACCCCAGGAGAGGGTTCTTGGATCTCAAACAGGAAAGAATTCAAGGAAAGTTGCTGAGTGCAGTGAAAAGAGATAGTTTATTGAAAGCTACTCAGATACAGAGCAGAGCATCTTAAGAAAGCAAGGGGAGGCATACGCCATCTTTCTTTTAGACTCTTCTTGAATATGATCTTATCTAGTAAAAGCTAAGTTATTATGTCTGTGTGCTGGTGGGCTGACTGCATGACGACAGTATTTTGCTGAAAGTTATTATTGGCATTTTAATATGTAAACACATCAAAGCATGACTATAATCATCTTAATATATTTTTATGTGATAGTGGAGCATCTGAATATTTTTTTGTTGTAGGAGTTTGTCCTTTTAAGCATTACTAAGCTGCTTCCTTAGCCAAAAACATCCTAGTACCATGGGTCATGACTGGAAAGAAGTGTTACTTCTTTCCAGATGCATAAAATCAACTTTTGGGAGTTGATTTTAAAATGGTATCACTCTGGTTCTTCTATGCTCCTATTTCCCCAACATAATCCCCTCTAATGAGAAAACTCTTACTCTTAAGAGGAGATGAAGGATGCAGTCATTATTCTGTAATGTCTCCTACTGGCAGTGGATGTTGATCTTTGAGGCAGGATTCTCTTGTAAGAGTTTGAAGCTGGCCTCTAGGGAGCCGAGGGAGGTCCTTGTTTGTGTGTTGTTCTGATGATCCGACAGGCATAGGCCCGGCCTAGTATTGGAGAAGAAAAATCTCTGGATTCCTGATCTAAGGGGACTAGAAGCAGGATGTCTATATTTGCCAAATGAGAATATGGAATGGTTTGGAAGCCTTATGCCATCATCATCTTTATGGGGAATCTTGTGTGTTGTAATCTAGAAGATACAAACTTTATCAAGAGTTAAGCAAGCAAGGGCCAATAATTAGTAATAAGTTAACTATCAAAAATTCTAGGAAGGATAAAAATGAGGGAGATTCAGGAAGGTCCTTTCAATGGTAGATCAGATATAGTTGAGATTTGTGCCTTGGTTATATTTATGCTATACAGCTTGTTCATATATTTTCTGTATATCTTCTTCTATTTGGCCTGAGGTGTTTCCACAATTGCAGCAGGTTTAATTTATTATAGTGCATACTTCCCCTTGTTCAACCAATCAGTAAGCTAGTGTTAATCTAATATCCATTGTTATATCCACTAAGAAATCAAGGGAGAGTTTTAATGTGACTCCTTTTTTATGGACAGTGTATAGAATGAAGGAGGAAAGATTTTAAGAGTTGCATTATGATAGGCAAATTTTCCCCATGGAGTCAATAAACTGATGGCAACTTCAACCCCAGCCAACATAAGGCCCATTGCTTCCTTAAAGCTAGGTTGAGTGATATTATAAAATCGTATATTAGAGGGACTTGCTTGTTCTATTGTACACTGACACCTGAACCAAATATTATCAATACACTGGTTTCACGATCCCAAATGAGCGACAAGTTAATTATAGGCTAAATGAATGAATGACCATATAGCCATGGATATGCATTGGTGGTGCAAACCTGTATGGGATGGGAGTTGTTAAGAATGTTGAGTACCTGTAAAAAGGACTTTGGATGTTATTTATCTGTTCAGTTGCAAAACAACACCTTTAAACCTTGTAAGGGTTCACAAGTGTAGGGTTTGCTGTATTTCTCAAGTGTCTGTTGGGACTCATAAGAAACAGGTTAAATCTTAAACAGGTATACCCAGCTAGTGATTCCCTGAAGTTCAACAGCAATAGGGGTGCTTAAAAATACCTGATGGGGGCCCTTCCATTTTGTGGTAACTGATCTAAGGGAATTCTTCTTTTCCAGTCTCCTAGTTGAACAGCGGAGCTATGAATATTTATGGATGTGGTTTTTACACATGTATTTTGAACAAACATGTATGTGACCTATGACTTCATTTACCATGGAGATGATACTTAATCCTTGCCTGATGTGGTCTGAGATCCTATTTATAATTTGATATCTTATTGTTATAAAGAGTCTATTCTGTCAGTCTTATGATTTCTGTTTTATTGGGGGGAAGGTATAGAAGGTGAATCCTATCCCTTCCCCACTCTTCTTCCCATCATGGCCTCAACTAGTGTCTCAATATTTTTTTAATCCCTTTGTCCAAGAGCCAGATACATTCTGTAGGGGAAGGGGGATTAAAATTAATTAGTTTATTCATTTATTTTTTATGTTAGTTTATACTTCCCCTTTTTAGTCAAGGCCTGCCAGAGGCAGTATCAATGACCAAGCTTCTATTTTATCCCATATTGATATGAGCATTGTGTGCCACCTGCCCCAGGTACATTATGTCCCTTTGTGGTAACACTATGGTGAAGAGACTTAAGAGTCAAAAGACTCATAGCCAATTAAATGTTCTAGGGCACATGCAAATAGAGGTGAACAGGCACTAATTAATTTAAAATCTCCTTTAAGCCACATAAGAACCAAAAACCAAAAGCCAAATGCAAGGTTGTAAAATTAACTTAGCTATAAATTCTATGTATTGAGCTACTGTAATCTTGGCTTGCAGCAATTAGCTATAGAAAACACCAGCATTTTGTTCAGCTGTTAAGGCATGTGTGTGCCAATGCTTTATTTGGAGGGCCCAAATTAATTTTAGCCCCCAAAACTGGCCCTTACGATGTGATAGTCTCTAGGCCTGGAGTGATTGAATAGTTTCAAATTCTGGAAGTAAAACATGATTTATTAACAATATTTTAAACAAAAAGGTAATAAGCCCTGCCTAGTTTTGAGAATCACAGAAAATGAGTTAAGCATTTACATTATTTAGTATCAAGGCATAGAATAAATTATATTGTTTCAGATGAAGGCAAAATTATTAAATGAATCTTAATGTTTTTGAATACAAGCCTACACATGTGTCTCATGAAAGCTGTATACTTTGCTTGTCACTTTTGCCTGGGTCAGAAGATGAAATTTGTTTAACTTGAATTTGGTGTTAGATACTGACAGGAGTTAATGTTCTCTTTAGGTGAGATATATGGCCTCAGGAGTTGAAGCCCTGTAATTTAATAGCACAAGGATTTGTTAATAGAACCTGATAAATACTTGTTCAAGGTGGCTGGAGGGAGTCCTCTGACTGATTGTTTTCAGTACATATAATTATCAGGTTGGGGATGATAATACTGGAGTTCATGGTCTGACTGGAAGCTGTAAAATGATATTGCAACCTTGCAGTCAGTAATTTTTATAGCTTTAATAAACTCAGCAATAAAAATAAGTCGGAGACTTAATTTAGGATTTTGATTTTGGGAGCATTTTTTAAAGACTTTAAAAGACTCAACACATCTGATTAAAAGAGAATCACAGGTCATTGTGAAATAATAGTTCCTCATTTTATTGAAGTAATAATCAAAATGACTTTGAAAGACAATAGAGGCAAAATTCTGAACCCTTTTAAATCTTAAAATTTGCCATAAGAATTACAAAATCTTGTTTCTAAAGCCAGTTACCAAAAAGGAAAAACAAAAAAACTTTTTGCACTGTAACTGTTTCTACTTAATGGAAGCCAATTTAGATAATCTGGAATAAAAACTTGATGAAAAATGTGTTTGATTTAATCAGACACAGGGAGAGTGTGTTCAAGGTTGTGATTATAGCAGAGGAATACATGACTCTTAAGAACAGCATGAGTTTTCTGATTACTTTAAAATGTAGACGTATCAAGAGAAGCCAAGAGTATAGAATCAAGTTATACTAGAGGAAAACATTGCTTCTTTGTTTCACCTTCAAGATAAAATATTTCAGTATCAGGGCATAACAACAGTTAGAACCAGAGGAAAAACCATTACAGGGACTGATGAAAAAAGTGATGGAGAGAGTTGTCATTTTAGGTCTTCTCAAGGCGGAAAAATGTTGAAAGCAGTGAAGCACAGTAAAAGTTGGACTTCTGAGATATGATTCTGAAAAGTTTTTAAAAGAAAAATCTTTTAAACTTAAAAGTAAAATTTCTTGTTATTTCGTTAAGAGTAAATCAATACCTTGAGAAAACCTGGTTTTACACAGGAGACCAATCTTACAAAAACTTATAAATGATTTCCTTTGAATTGTAATCAACTTAATCACATACAAATTCCTTTTAAAAATTCTCCCTCGCAAACCTTATCATGACTTACACAGACCATCCACAACATGTCTTGACTTTCTGACTTATTCTAAACTTCCTTCTCTCTTAAATAATGTCATTTTACTTTAAGACAAAAATTTACCATACAAGTCCCTTATGCATACAAATTATTCTCTTTTCTTCATAACTTTCCATACCTAAAATGCATCTGCATATTCATAACTTTCTTCATATCTCTCCCCTACATACTGGTTCCTTTCTACCTTGTTTCATAAGTAACCATTTTCAAGTCCATAATTAAATTGACCTTTAGATAACTTCTGAATAGACACAATTATGTTTTTCCTCAATAAATCTAGATCCTGGAATGCTTTTGGCCTCCAGTGCTGTCCAGATAGATGCCAATTAAGCAACTCAAAGAATAAAAATAATCAGAATAGAAGGAAAATAATAGGTATAAACTTCAGGCCGTGCAAGGATTGGGTGATGTGCATTAAAGTGAGGCACAGAAAGCAAATATGCAGCCAACAAAGGAGACATGGGGCATCAAGAAGAAGTAAATTCTAGCAAATATCTCTCTGAGCCTCAAACAGTTTATCCATCAGGGTAACATTGTAACCCTATACTTCTAATGGCGAAAAAATCATGTGCAACAGAGTGGTGGCCAACTGGGAGATCCCACAAGGCCAGGCTCCCTAGCAGACATAGCCCAAAGGATCCAACAACTCTGGGCAAGGGCCTCTAATCCCTAGTCCCCAGGGAACATAAAGGAACATGGTGTCCTTTTATCCCCTGGGACTCAGAAGGCTAAAAGCATTGCAACAAGGAAAAGGGACAAGAAATGGAAGGGAAGAGACAACAAAGTGCATTCACCCAGATTCTTCTTACCAGAGGTGGCCAATTGGTGCTGCACACTAAATTTCCCCAGCCTAGGATCTCATCTTAAAATCCCTTTGTGGTGATGCCAGGAAGATGCCAGAAAAAAGGGTTCTCATCCAGATCCCAAGAGAAAGTTCTTGGATTTTGTGCAGGAAGGTATCTAAGGCAAGTCACAGAGTGCAAAGAGCTACTTTATTGAAAGCTACTCAGATACATAGTAGGCCATCCTCAGAAAGCAAAGGGAAGCACCCACCATCTTTTTTTTTAAACACTTCTTATCTAGGAGTCTTATCTATGTAAAAGCTATATTATGTTATGTCTACATGCTGGTGGGTTGACAGAATGACAACATTTAGTACTTTACCAATTTAAAGAAAGTTATTCTTGGCATTTTAGTGTGTAAGTATGGCAAAGTATGACTATAATCATCTTAAAAACGTAGATTATTATGCAATATTGAGGTATCTGGACATTTTGTCATTATAGGAGTTTGTCCTTGCAGAGATTATTAAACTGCTCTCTTAGCAGGAAATATCTTAGGACCATGGGCCATGATTCACAAGAAGTGTACCTTGTTAGTTTAAGATGGAGTTGATTTTAAAATTTTGTCAGCCTGGCCCTCATATGTTCCTGTTTCTCTAATAACACCATATCCTCTGCTTTACTGTGATCATTACTAACAACCTTCAGTTTCTTGAGCATGATGATGTTTTTTTCTTTTTTCTATAAGTTAGTTCATACTATTTCTACTGGGTAAAAATATTGTTTGGTTTCATTCTTCTCCGTGAATTCATATTTCTACCTTGTCTGTAAAACTTTTTCTTACCCCATAAACACATTGGAGCACTTTTTCCTTTGTTTCTCTTTTGAGCCACATATATACATTGAACACTCTAAGTGTTCAAATATGTTAGAATTAGTGATCTATTATTTATTCCTTCTGATTGCTAGTCTTAACAGATTTGGACTGCATCTAATTGGAGTCTGCTTTTCTGTCTTTTAGCACATAATGAGGGCATAGCAAATACCTTGTTACATGAATGTATGACTTTGTAGACTGATTTTAGGATATTTCATCTTATCATATCTAAATAAGTCTCTTCCTTGTTTCTATATTGGACAAAAAAGGTGACATTATTTCTTGGAGTGAGTCTTCTATCTAACTCATTCTATGTCTGTATCTATATTTGAGGTAGGAGATCAGCAGTACTTCTTTTCTGAGCCTTAGTTATGACCTTGCTGATCAAGAAAGGATGTGGCAAAGAAACCATCCAAAACCACCTAAAACCAAGATGCCGATGAAAGTGACCTCTAGTTACCTTCACTGCTTATTTACATTTGCATAAAACACTCCCACCAGCTCTGTGTTTTACAAATGCCATGGCTACACCCAGAAGTTACCTTACATGGTTCAGGGAACTCCCCATTCCTTTTCCAGAAAGTTCATGAATAACCCACTTCCAAGCATATAACTGAGTGGATATAAATATAGATGGTCAGCAATTTTTGAGGGCTTCTCTGTAGTACTCTGCCTATGGGATAGTCCTGCCCTGTCTGTGGAGCAGCGATTTTGCTGACTGTTGCTCTAATAAACTTGCTTTCTTTTACGGTTGGCTAGTTCTTGAATTCTTTCCTGAGTGAAGCCAAAAAATTTCATGGACTGAGCCTCTATTTTGAGATATGTCTGCATTATTTTCATTATGTGTTATTTGAGTATACAAGATGTTTCTTGACTTATGAAGAACAGGCTTACACCCTTATACATTCATTGTTAAGTTGAAAATACTGTAACTCAAAAAATCATTTAATATATAATATAATGATATTGCTTAGCCTATCCTGTCTTTAATGTGCTCAGAATATTTATATTAGCATAGAATTGGGCAATATCCTCTAACACAAAGCTCATTTCATAATAAAATGTTGAAAAATGTAATTACACTGAAAGTGAAAAACAGCATAACAGAATGGTTGAATGAGTGCTCGAAGTACCATTCTACTGAATGCACATAATTTTTGTAACATCATAAAGTAAAAAAACTATAAATTGAACCATTGTAAGATGGGAACTGTCTGTATTTAATTTTTGTTGTTAATGTTGTGGAGTTTTTGTTTATTCAAATGTATGTTGCATACAGAATTAAATTTGACCCGAGGCTGCCTTCATACATTGAGTTTCTATGTAACAAACTGCAGCCTAACTTAGTATAGAAACAAACCAAAACCTAATTTAGGACTGCAACAAGCAGTCAAGTTTCAGCTAATCACAAATAGGAAGTGTTCCTCAAATTACAGGTGGCCAATTCATCATATCATGCCCAATCAAGGGAAATGCCTTATCACAATATGCCCAAATAAGGCAAATACATTGCTTTAACCAAAGCAGTTGTGATAAGAAAATATTGCCACTGATTATTTTTGACAAATAAACTGGAGGTAGGCTTTTTCCATGGAGCTAGATTTCATTTAGTCGAATAACAAAATAACCTGGAAATGGGCATGGCTTGAGAGCTATGAGACTGATTCTAAGTGACAATGCTCTGGAATAGGATTTTTCTAGAAGTCCAAATCCAGTCTTCTTTTTCTAGAGCATGCAAGGCAGCTGGATTTCTTTTATTTTTTCTTTTCCTTTTTATTTTATTATTATTACTATTATTATTATTATTATTATTATTTTGAGACAGAGCCTCACTCTGTTGCCCAGGCTGGAGTGCAGTGATGTAATCTTGGCTCACTGCGACCTCTGCTTCCTGGGTTCAAGCAATCCTCCTGCCTCAGCCTCCCTAGTAGCTGGGGCTACAGATGTGCATCACTATACCTGGCTAATTTTTGTATTTTTAGTAGAGACAGGGTTTCACCATGTTGGTCAGGCTGTTCTCAAACTCTTGACCTCAGTTGATTCACCTTTCTCTGGCCTCCCAAAGTGCTAGGATTACAAGCATGAGCCACTGCACCAGTCCAGCTGCTGGATTTTGAGGCTACCACAGAGTTGTAAAGAAGGTGATGGGAGTAGGCCAAGTTTAATGGACACAAACCATGCTATTCCAAATTCAGCCATTTTTCTACAATAAGCGCTCTTCAGACTGTTGGAAGCCTTTGGTTAGTTTCTACAAGCCTGAAAACGTCAATCTTAACAATTTTTGCTAGCATTTTTCTTACTTTTTTTTTGAGGAGTGTCCTCCCTCTGCCACTCTAGAAGAAATTCTACTAGATTGCCTCATGTTTACAATAGGTTTCCAGAGGAAATGTATCATTTGGCATACATATTTCTGTGTAATCTGCTTTATTTCTGAAAAGCCTCTAACAATTAGTATTCCTACTATAAGTATATAATAGTGTCCATCTTGTCTCGTACAGGTATATTGGAATTGTAATTTTTAAAAGTCATGCACTTAATTTTCTTTTTCATATAGCTAAGCCATGACTGAGTATATAGTATTTTCGATTATCTATCTGGATCTACTGTTAACTTCCTGTGTAATTCTGAGTGAGTCTATTAATAGTTCCTCTTTATTGATTACTTCACTTATGAAATAAGAATTGAATTAATAGTTTCATTCATAATTATTGTGTGAATAAATAAGTGATTAAATACTTTGCATATATTGAGTACATAAAAATTAGAATTTTTGCTATGGGGTGAAAGAGTCTTCTTATAACCATTAACTGAATAGATTGAGAGCAATGCATAGTTTTAACTTTTGTGTGTATCTGTGACCCCCTACCTATGGCACTGCTTTGAGTTCATTTTTTTTAATGTGAAGCTTTTATCTCCCCAAGTATTTTCAAACAGAAGATCTTGAGTCCATCATTTGAGGAGATTTGATGGCAATGCATGAAGTAACTTGCTTTTTTCAACATACTGTAATTACTTATTTTTAGAGCTGAATGTTAATGAGTCATTTCATGTTCTTAATTAAAAATGTTTCAGAATGGCATTGAGACATAGAACAAATGAACAAATTAGGTCCATTCTGCATGATAGTTCATTTACTCATTTAAATATATAATATATTTTTAAATGTTCAAACTAAGCACTAAGATTAATATTATAATACACAGAGTTAAATTTAGTATTTAAATGCTTTTTCATGACAAAGTCACTTTAGGGTCATATATTTCTGTCTAATATTCTTTTTAAAAATTCTGGATAAATAGATCTCAATTATCACTGTCTTTCTTTTCTTTCCTCTGCTCTTTTTTATTACCTAGCTAATCACTGTTTCTCATTCTCATTCTGCTTAACCTTATTGGACTAATAAACTTTCTTTTTTATTACTATTTCATATTTGTTTAACTTCAAGTTTACCCAAGTTGTATTTAATAATCATTCTGTCTCATTCACCAATATAGTTTCTTTTTCTACTTGTTATTGTCTTTCTTTTTTTCCTTTGAAGTATGTTATTGTTCTCTAAATTTCCATGCAAAAATTAAAAATTGCATCAATTTTTATTTGGGAAAATTTACAGAGGATGAGCAGTGGTTGGGATCTAAGATGCAGAAAAGATATAGGAAGAAGTTAGACTATTAACTTATCAAATTTTAGGATTATTTTCACTTAAGTCTAAGATTTTCTTCAACTCAGAAGGGCAGATTTATTTTAATACTGATGTTGTTTTACTAAAAGCTAAGATATAATTGGAAGGTCAGTATTTTTTATTATATTTCTGCAACTATAACAAATTTCTCTTGTAATTCTTGTATGGTAAAGATATACACAACATATTGACAAATGCATTTGTCTGAGTATTTGTGTTTATTGGGCACAGAGGTGGTGCAGTGGCCAAGGATAGCTGAATGTATCTAGGTATTGTATTCTTGACTTTTGTTTCTTATAACACATTGTCTCTATGAGATTTTAATTGGGTGTGGAGTTAATTTGTCTGTGTGTATTATAAAATGTTATAAACCTGTGTCTTTGGATGACTATCATTTTGTGTGAGTTTGTGTTTGTAATATAGACTTGTTCCTTTTATATATGCCTCCTCTCACTGATAAAATCTGTTCTAATTTAAGTATATTTTGCCCTGGAAACATTTCTCATACTTTTTGTTTTGTCTAAGCGACTAGTCTTACTACATTTTAGTTGTAGCTCTCCAATGTTCATTTCTCACCAGCCTTATTATAATAGAAGCCCTGTGAAGGAAGGCTGTTTATTGCTCTGTGAGCATGTTTTACTCCTGCCTTCATAGATAGCAACACTGACACAGATAAAACTCATAGCTGCTCTGCCCACCTCCCAGTATCCCTAGCAGCTTGAAGTGGAAAGTGTCACTACAATTGCTTAACAAGGATATCTCATAACAGCTGCAGAAATCAACATGACAGAATCCAAAAGAACAGACCTAGACAATAGAACTCTCAAAAATATTAATTCAGGTAGTGAATTCTACAACCTGTTTCACTTGCATGCTTTGCAGTCTGATTAGGTGAAATTCCTCACATAGCTTCTCAACTAGAGGTGTTCTACCTAACAGGAAATCTGGCCTGTGATATCATAAAATTCATGTTGTATTTCCTCTTTTTAAGATTTTTGTCATGAAGTTTCTTCCACACTTGGTACATATTTTCAATAAAGCACTTATAAATATTTGTGGGGAAAAGAATTTAGGCAGCTGAAATTTGCTACATAATCAATATACTGGCCCTGTTATCTTATTCCTCTGTCTCTTTGTCATTTTAAGATAGATACCTCCTGATGTTCCTTTCACTTGTCATGTTAGGGAACATTTTGTATTTCTGTGCCTTCCTTTATATCCCCACCATTACTGCCATACCTCACAAATAGTCACTGCTTCTAATGTCTGCCATTATTGAATTCTTATAAGCTGTTCTACATTTTTCCAATGCATCCTTGACACTAGTGCTATATTGGTCTGTCTAAACACAGATCTGATCATAAAATTCATCAGTTAAAAAGACAAGCTATCTTTCTACCATCTACAATGCTGGCCTATATGACCATATATTTAGTAAACGAATATTTATTTGGCATCTATTATTTAAAACATTGGATAATAATAGAAACTGGGATCCTTTCAAAAAACTTACATTCTAATAAGTTGATAGAGAATGACACACAGTATAAGTAAGTAAAACATAAATTTGATAATTTCACTAGAAAATGAATGGCTTAATTAGAGTCTGGGTGAGAATGGTGCTTATGACAGGTGGTTATGACTGAATGGAGCTGAATGATGAGGCTCTCTGACCCAGTAACCTTGGACAAGGGATTTGTAAGCAAAGAGAACAGCAACAATGAACACTATAACAAAGGAACATATTTTCTGAGGGCCTGATAGAGATCAATGTAACTGGAAGGTATTGACCCAGAAAAAGTGTACTGCAGGGCAATACAGACAGTCAGACAGGCTTGATTATGTAGGTCTTTATAGGCCAGAGTTATAATTTTAATTTCCATTTTAAATCCAATGAAAATGAATTTGAGAGTATTAAGTAAGGAGGTGATACAATCTGATTTTCATCTTAAGGATATCATCATGATTACTCCAAGAAGAACAATTGCAAAAGATTGAGTTTTGATGCAGGGAGACCTTTTAAATACTGAACAGCTTAATTCAGAAATACAGTTTTTCACCACTGAGAAAATGTAGCAAAGTAAGCACATTTGGAATATATTTTGTAGTTAGATCAGAGAGAATGCTGATGTCTCATTGACAAGGAAGTAAAAAAAATAAAAAATGACTGAAATGTATGATATGAACAATTGTTTGGATAGTGGGGTGATTTACTGCAGTAGGAAAGATTGGGATTGTAATTAATTTTGGGAAAGGACCGTCAAACATTTTTTTGTTTCTTGTTTTTTTTTTTTTTCAAAAATAATAAATTTGGCCAGGCAGTGGCTCACGCCTGTAATCCCACAATCTTGGAGGCTGAGGTGGGCAGACCAGTTGAGGTCAGGAGTTTAAGACCAGCCTGACCAACATGCAGAAGCCCTTGTCTACCAAAAATAGAAAAATTAACTGGGCTTGGTGGTGCATGCCTGTAATCCCAGCTACTTGGGACAGATGCAGGAAAATCACTTGATCCAGGAGGTGGAGGTTGTAGTGAGCCGAGATCAAGTCAATGCACTCAGGCCTGGGCAACAGAATAAGACTGTCTCAGAAATAAATATAAATAAATAAATAAATAAATAAATAAATAAAAGTTGAATTTGTCATAATTGTAGCCAAATAAAGCATCAAATAGTATAAATCTGGAACCATGGAAGATATCAGTATTCTAGATTTTATTTTGAGAATTATCAATATAAAGATAACGTTTTATGCCTTATTCTCCCTTATGATACTTTATAATAATTATTATCTGACATTATAATATATAATACATATTTGTTGTCTGTCTATCCTCCTTAAAAATGTAAGCTCCATGACATCGGGAGCTTTTGGTCACAGCTACCTACTTAGTTCCTAGGACAGAGTGTAGAACAAATTAACTAAGTATTCACTGAATTAATGAAATAAACAAGTGAACAATTATTTCTATTTGATCCACTATCTGTGAGGTCTTTGAAGGAGGAAACTGCTCATAACAAAGAACTCATGATATATATTTAAGATACGTGTGCTGAATCTAATAAAACTCTTTAGTGGTCTGAAACCATACCTAACTGAGGCTTGTTTGTGTTCTTCTTTATGCTACAAATCTTTGTGTCTGTTCATGTTGGTTCAGTACCACTCTATAGGGCTGATCCTAAATCATTAAATCATTATTTAGACTCAACTAGTTCTACATGCATTTTTATTATGGCTACAGTTTGAGTCTTCACTATATTTTGTATTTTTTTCCTACTAAATTTTTTTGGTAAAAATTATTACTAGTAACAGTCTTTCACAAAACTATGTGTGTTCAAAAGGACTTTTTTTTTTTTTTAAAAAAAGAAAGGGCAACATAATGAAAATACACAGTTTGATGATTCATATCTTGGCATAGTATCTGAATATCATATGAAATTTTTTAAAAAGAAAGAAACCATTGATAAAATGTAACCCATTCCTTTTATATTACAGATATAAAAACTAGGAACTCAAAGTTTAAAAAGACATTGTTATTTCCATGTAAAAATAATGACAAAATATTATGAAGAGTTTATATTTTAGATCCTATTTTAAAATAATTTTATTTATAATTGACTACTTAAATTCTCACTGTAATTCTATGATATAAATTTCCTCTCTACTAAGGTCATTTTTAAGATGAGAAAATTGAGGTTAAGTAATATTTCTGAGATCAACCAGTTTATCAGAAACAAAGGCGAGACTCAAAACCAGTGTCAGTAGAGTTCAGGAAAGATTTATCAAAAAATTTATTGTAATAAATCTGTTCTTCATGATGGGTTGAATTAAAAATTAACAATTTGCATTTACCAATTGTCATTTCTTTGATGTGGTAATAGATGTTATAAATCATAATTTTTTGCTTATAGTGAAAAGACAAGACTTTTTCTTTGGGTCATGACAGAGGAACTGGTGCTATGCTTTGTGGTCTTTTATAAACAAGCATTCAAAGTAAGTGTTTTTATGCATTGAATAACATACCACTTGCTACTGTGATGTTGAGAGAAGTGCAAGTTAAAAAGTGAGCCCTTCATATCACTCAGCTTTCTGCCTAGGGGTACCTTCCTGAAGTAGAGAAAGAAAGGTGGAGTCTAAGAAGATCAACAGTCTCTCAGAACTCAAGAGGATGAGATTGGAAGTTCTGGGAGGAAGAAACAGTTGAATTTTTGAAGAAAGGTACTAGAGGAAGGAACTGTGCAGGGGGTTCACACCAAATATTTGCATAGAGATTCACTGGAGACTTGGTGGAGTCTGAGCTATACAAGCCTACGGTGAGATTTGGTGAGGACCAGCAGAAATCTCTTGTTGTAGTAATAAGAACTGAATGTTTTGCCTAGATTTTCTTCTAGGGTTTTTATGGTGTTAGGTCTTATGTTTAAGTCTTTAATCCATCTGGAGTTAATTTTGGTGTAAGGTGTCAGGAAGGGGTCCAGTTTCTGCTTTCTGCACATGGCTAGCCAGTTTTCCCAACACCATTTATTAAACAGGGACTCTTTTCCCCATTGCTTGTTTTTGTCAGGTTTGT
>PVKV010023087.1:14529-34207 GCA_004027835.1 Alouatta palliata | reverse complement strand
AGTCTCTGCCGGGTTTTGGTATCAGGATGATGTTGGTCTCATAAAATGATTTGGGAAGGATTCCCTCTTTCTGGATTGTTTGGAATAGTTTCAGAAGGAATGGTACCAGCTCCTCTTTGTATGTCTGGTAGAATTCAGCTGTGAACCCATCTGGACCTGGGCTTTTTTTGGGTGGTAGGCTCTTAATTGCTGCCTCAACATCAGACCTTGTTATTGGTCTATTCAGGGTTTCGACTTCTTCCTGGTTTAGGCTTGGGAGGATGCAAGTGTCCAGGAATTTATCCATTTCTTCCAGGTTTACTAGTTGATGTGCATAGAGTTGTTTGTAATAGTCTCTGATGATGGTTTGAATTTCTGTGGAATCTGTGGTGATATTCCCTTTATCATTTTTTATTGCATCTATTTGATTATTTTCTCTTTTCTTTTTTATTAATCTGGCTAGTGGTCTGTCTATTTTGTTGACCTAAGTTTTTTTTTTTTAACTTTTATCTCTTAATTCTAGTTTTCTATAGTCTTTTTGAAGTCTCTTCATATAAAGCAATAAAACAGAATAGAAAGGCTGGAAATAAACCCATGCATATATCATTGACTGATTTTCAACTAGCGTGCCAAAAATACACAATGCAGAAAGGATAGCCTCTCTAACAAACAGTATTGGAAATACTGCACATCCAACTGCAAAAGAAGAAAATTGGACCCCTAGATTACACTATAAACAAAAATAAACTCATCATTGATTAAATACTTAAAGGTAAGACTAGAATTTGTAAAACTCCTAGGGAAAATGGTTAAATGGCATTGGTCTAGGCAATTATTTAATGTATATGACATCAAAAATGTAAGCAACAAAAGCAAAAATAGGCAAGCAGGATTACATCAAACTAGAAAGCTTCTGCACAACAAAGAAAACAATCAACAGAATGATGAGGCAACCTACAGGATGGGAGAAAATACTTGCAAACCATGTATCTGGTAAGATGTTAATAACCAAAATATATGGAGACTCGTACAACACAATAGCAAAAAACCAAACAGCTCAATTTAAAAATGAGCTAAGTACCTGAACAGACAATTATCCAAAGAAGACATACAAATGGCCAACATGTATATGAAAAAATGCTGCTAAGCATCACTCATCATCAGATAAATGCAAATTAAAACAATGTTCTGCCACATCACAGCTGTTAAAATGGCTATTGTTAAAAGGATGAAAGGTAAGAAGTGTTGGTGAAAATAGAGAAAAGGGAACCCTGGTACACTGTTGGTAAAAATGTAAACTAGTACAGTGATTGTGAAGAGCAGTATGGATCTTTCTGAAAAAGTTAAAAACAAATACTATATGATTCAGCAATCCCATTTCTGGGTATATATCTAAAATAATTGAAATAAGAGCATCAAAAAGATTTCTGGACTCCTGTAGTCATTGTGGTGTTGTTCACAACAGCCAAGATACAGAATCAATCTAAGTGTCCAACAACAGATGGATAAAGAAAATATGATATATGTATACACATAATGGAATACTATTCAGCATATAAAAAATGGAAATCTTGTCATTTATGAAAAAAAATTGATGGAATTAGAAGACATTATACTAAGTGAAATAAGTCAAGTACAGATGAAAAACATACGACATGATTTTACTTATATGAGGTATTTAAAATAATCAAACTTATATAAGCAGAAAATAGAATGGTGGTTGCCAGGAGTTAGGGGTGGGGGAAATGAGGAGGTTTTGTTCAGTGAGTATAAAGTTAGTTATATAAGATGAATACGTTCTAATGATCTGCTGTACAACATTGTGCCTATAGTTAACAATATTTGTTAAGAGGCTAGATCTCATATTAGGTGTTCTTAAAACATACACACACACACACACACACACACACACACACACACACACAGTGAGACATAGGGAGATGATGGATAAGTTTATTACTCTGTCGTTATGTTATCACAAGTGTATGCATATGTTCAAAATCATCAAATTGTATTCATTCAGCAGTTATTTGTGTATCAATTATACCTCAATAAAGTTGTAAAAAATAAATATGAGTCTAGCTTTAAAGCTGAAATATTTAGAGATGTATATATAATAGATATATATTTCAGCTTTTAGAAAAGCTATTTAATTTAGCAGTTTTTTAAAAAAATCATGAAATAGTATTGATGTGTTAAGTGCCTTTTGCTAAAAGATAGTCTCTATTGAGATTATTATATTTTTCTCTTTATATGTGTTGATGATGATGAATTATATTAAAGGATTTCTTTTTTTTATATATGTATTTTCTATTGCATTTTAGGTTTGGGGATACATGTGAAGAACATGCAAGATTGTTGCATAGGTACACACATGGCAGTGTGATTTGCTGCCTTCCTCCCCATCACCTGTATCTGGCATTTCTCCCCATGCTATCCCTCCCCAACTCCCCACCCCTCACTGTCGCTCCCCTTTTTCCCCCCGACAGACCCCAGTGTGAGATTCTCCCCTCCCTGTGTCCATGTGTTCGCATTGTTCAAAACCTGCCTATGAGTGAGAATATGCGGTGTTTGATTTTCTGTTCTTGTGTCAGTTTGCTGAGAATGATGGTTTCCGGGCTCATCCTTGTCCCTACAAAGGACGCGAACTCATCGTTTTTGATGGCTGCATAATATTCCATGGTGTATATGTGCCACATTTTCCCTGTCCAGTCTATCATCGATGGGCATTTGGGTTGGTTCCAGGTCTTTGCTATTATAAACTGTGCTGCAGTGAACATTCGTGTGCATGTGTCCTTATAGTAGAATGATTTATAGTCCTTTGGATATATACCCAGTAATGGGATTGCTGGGTCAAATGGAATTTCTATTTCTACCTCCTTGAGGAATCGCCACACTGTCTTCCACAATGGATGAACTAATTTACACTCCACCAACAGTGTAAGAGTGTTCCTATTTCTCCACATCCTCTCCAGCATCTGTTGTCTCCAGATTTTTTAATGATTGCCATTCTAACTGGCGTGAGGTGGTATCTCAATGTAGTTTTGATTTGCATTTCTCTAATGACCAGTGATGATGATAACATTTAAACTCCTTGTTTTCCTGGAATAGACCTTGCTTAGTTAAGATGTACTTTTAAAATGCAGTATTGGGTCCTATTTATTAATATTTTATTTAAATTTTACATAAATATTCATAGTAATGAGTTTGTAGTTTTTCTGTGCAATGTTTGCTAACATTATATTTATTTCATAAAAGATATTGGAAGTATGCCTTTATTTTCTGCACTTTGAAATCGCTATGGTATGTTTTGGAAGAATACTTTTCTTTAATAGAAAATTGTATATTTCATCTAGATTTTCAAGTTTGTTTTCATAGAAGTGCAAAAGTAGTCTTTTGTTTTATTTTAGTAAGTATTCCATTGTCATTTAGTATTCAGTATGTTTTTGCACCCCATTTTTGTTTTCTTAAGATATCTAGCATTTGTTACTTTGGTTGATTTTTTAAATTAAGCAGCTTTTGGATGAACTGCATTCTTACTTTAGCTTATTAATTTGTTTTCATTTCAAACATTCTTCCTTCTGTATTCTTTCAGTTTTTATTTGAGTAGAAAATTTAGTTATTTCATTTACCTGAAAAATTATTTAATGCTATAAATGTGTCTGTGGACACTGCTTAAACTTGTTCCTTAAATTCTGATATTATATTTTTGTTACTTTATTTTTTATAAATTCTGAATTTTTGTTGTGTATTTCTCCAGTGATCCAAATGTTGGACAGTTTGAGAGCTCTTAATTTTCGGCAAAATGGCTTTTGATTATTATTATTTTTGCTTTTTATTTTAAAAGTTAATTTTAAATTTATCTTATTTTGGTCAAAGTATATTTTTTATATTATATACAGTATTCAGATATTGTGCATTTTATTTGTTGAGATTCAGAATTTGATACATGTTAGAACATTTACCTTATTGATTAGACCATTTAGGGATCCTGTAATCTTGTTGCTTTGGTTTGTGTTGAATTGAGAGAGATGCATTAATAGTTATTTTTCTAACATATTTTGGGTGATCTATTAATTTTTAACCTTTCTGTGCCTCTTTGTTTCAGAAGTAACTTTTGTATACATCATAGATTTGGATTTTGCTTTTTAGCCAATCTGATAGTCTCTATGTTTTACTGGATAGGTTAAGTCCATTTGCATTTACTGATATTACTTCTAATGTTTTTACAGCGTATTTTAATGCTGTATATACATATATACATTTTATATGTATATTAATTCTTTCATGTGTGTGTTTACTTTTATAAGGCAGTCTTTTGCTCTTTATGATATGTCATCTGGTATTTAGGAAGGCTTTATTTTTGTTAAAAATTTTGCCTTCAAAATTAATCTCTTTAATTAAAAAAATTAGATATCATCTTTTGTTTTTCTTCTATAAGCTATAATGAGTTCAGCTGATCACCTTTTCTTTTCTCACTCTCCGATGGTGTTTTATTCAAAGTGATACTCTTTACTGCTAACTAAAATATTTAAGGCTATCAGTGAGCTCATTCTATGTTGTTAATACCATTTTTCCCTCCTAGGCCTCCGAGGGGCTGCCATGAAGGTCTTTGACATGTCTTGGAGACATTTTCTCCATTGTCTTGGTCATTAACGTTTAGCTCCTCATTATTTATGCAAATTTCTGCAGCTAGCTTGAACTTCTCCCTAGAAAATGGGTTTTTCTTTTCTATTGCATTATCAGGCTGAAAATTTTTAAAACTTTTATGCCATGCTGCTTCTTGAATACTTCGCTGCTTTAGAAATTTTTTCTGCCACATATCCTAAATCATCTCTTTCAAGTTTAAAGTTCCACAGATCTCTAGGGCAGGGGCAAAATACCACCAGTCTCTTTGCATAGCAAGAGTGTTCTTTACTTCAGTTTTCAAAAATTTGCCCATCTCTGCCTGAAACCATATCAGCCTGCACTTCATTGTCCATGTCACTATCAGTATTTTGGTCAAAGCCATTCAACAAGTCTCTAGGAAGTTCCAAACTTTCTTTTTTCTGAGTCCTCCAGACTGTCTGACCTCTGCCTGTTACCCAGCTTCAAAATCTCTCCCACATTTTCAGATATTCTTAGAGCAGTGCCCCACTCTACAAGTACCAATTTACTGTATTAGTCTGTTCTCATGCTACTAACGAAGACATAGCTGAGACTGGATAATATAAAGGAAAGAGGTTTAACTGACTGATAGTTTCTCATGCCTGAAGTTACAGTTATGATGGAAGGGGAAGTCAAAATGTTCTTCACACTGCAGCAGGGAAAAGAATGACAGCTGGGTGAAAGGGGAAGCCTCTCATAAAAGCATCAGATCTCATGAGAACTTACTAACACAAGAGCAGGATAGGGGAACTGCCCCCACAATTAAATTAATTCCACCTGGTCCTTCCCATGACATGTGGGGATTATGGGAACTGAAATTCAAGATGAGATTTAGGTGAGAAAACAGTGAAATCATATCAAGAGAGGCCCAGTTTCATTCTTCTGTATATGGATAGCCAGTTATCCAAGCACCATTTATTGAATAGGGATTCCTTTCTCCATAGCGTGTTTGTCAAGTTTGTTGAAGATTAGATTGTTGTAGGTGTGTGGTTTTGTTTCCGGGTTCTCTATTCTATTCTCTTAGTCTATGTGTCTGTTTTTGTACCAGTACCATGCTGTTTTGCTTACAGTTGCCCTGTACTATAGTAATGTGATAACTCAAGCTTTGTTCTTTTTGCTTAGGATCACTGTGGTTTTTTGGCTCTGTTTTGGTTCCAAATGAATTTTAGAATAATTTTTCCTACTTCTGTAAAAAATGACATTTCTAGTTTAATAAGAATAGCATTACATTTATAAATTACTTTGGGCAGTATGGCCATTTTAATAATATTTCTTCCAATCCCTGAATATAGATTGTTTTCCTATTTATTTGTATCATCTCTGATTTCTTTTGGCAGTATCAAAAAGTTAGGAAGATCTCAAATTAATAGTCTTACATTGCATGAAGAGGAACTAGAAAAAGAAAAGCCAATGAACTCCAAAGCTAGGAGAAGAAAAGAAATATCTAAAATTGGAGAAGAATTCAACATAATTGAGATGGAAAAATTTATAACAAAAATCAATGAAACCGAAAGTTTGTTCTTCAAAGAAATAAACATGACTGATAAACCACTAGTTAGGTTAACAAAGAAAAAAAACCACCCAAATGAGCACAATCGGAAATGACATAGAGGACATTATGACCAATCTCACAGAAATATAAAAGATCCTCAGAGAATATTGTGAATACTTTTATACACACAAATTAGAAAACCTAGCAGAAATGGATAAATTCCTGGAAACACAGAACCCCCCAAGATTGAACCAGGAAGGAAGTAAAACCCCAAATAGACCAATAATGGGTTCTGAAATGGAATCACAAATAAAAATCCTACCTACCAGGCTGGGTGTGGTGGCTCATGCCTGTAATCCTAGCATTCTGAGAGGTAGAGGCAGGGGGATCACTTGGGCCCAGGAGTTTGAGACCAGCCTCAGCAGCATAATGAGACTGTGTCTCAGAACAAAAACCAAATAACTAAGAAAAAACTACCAACCGAAATATATCCTGGACCACCTGGATTCACAGCGGAATTATATCAGATGTATGAAGAAGAACTGGTACCAATCCTGCTGAAACTGTTCCAAAAAAATCAAAGAGGAGGGACATGTCTATAACTCATTCTACAAAGCCAGCATCATTCTGATACCAAAATGTGGAAGAGAAACAATGGTAGAACTTTAGGCCAATATCCTTGATCAACTTAGACACAAAAATCCTAAAGGAAGTACCAGAAAACCAAATCCAGCAGCACATCAATGGTTAATTCACCATGATCAATGGTGTATTGATCATGCAATGCAAGGATGGTTCAGTATACACAAATTAAATGTTATTTGCCATAAAAACATAATTAAAAACAAAAAACATGATCATCTCAATAGACACAAAAAAAGCTTTTGATAAATTCCAACACCATTTTATGATAAAAGACCCTCAACAGACTAGGAATTGAAGAAACATATCTTAACATAATAAAAGCCATGTATATTAAATCCACAGCCAACATTATACTGAATAGACAAAAGCTGGAACTATTCCGCTTGAGAACTCAAACAAGATAAGGATGTTGACTCTCACCACTCTTATTCAACATAGTACTGGAATTCCTAGCTAGAGCAATTAGGCAAAAGAAAGAAATAAATGTCATCTAAATTAAAAAAGAAGTTGGCAAAATATCTCTCTTTGCTGATTATATGATCCTATACCATAAAGACTACAACAAGATTATCCTAAAACTGTTAAACGGCTTCAATAAAGATTCAGGATAAAAAAAAGTGTATGAAAATCAATAGCATTTCTATATACCAATATAATTGAGCCAAATTAAGAACACAATTATTTAAACTAGCCACAAATAAATGGAAATAACTAGAGGCGAATGATCCCTATAAGAAAACTGTATTGGCTATTTTTTGCATGGGCTCTACATTTATCAGTTTTTGAGTTTTGAAAGTATATGCGTCTTTTAGATATTTTTCTAGTCTCTACTGTCTTATTTTTCTTTCCTTTACTTTTCTAGTAACTTGTGTGTTCTTTCTAGGTCTGTCCCTGATTTACTTCTTTTCAATTTTCAGTTTACTCATAAAATCCTGTATTCTAGTCTTATTGTTCTTGGCTGTCTAGTTCAGATTTATGTTTTTACTTGTTCTGTTCTCTGAAGTTGTATTTTTAATCTGGCTGTGGATATATTTACCTTGTATATTCCTTATGTGTTGTATATTCATACATTTAAATATCTTTTCTCTACAATATGTTATGTATATAGTTTGTTTATACTTTCCAGTTTCTTATATCTGTTTTTTTTTTTTTTTTTTTTTTTTTTTTTTTTTTTTTTTTTTTTTTTTTTTTTTTTTTTTTTTTTTTTTTTTTTTTTTTTTTTTTTTTTTTTTTTTTTTTTATTTTGCACTTTTAGGAAATATTTTTTCCATGAGGGGTAATGTGTGCCTGTGGAGCTTTTCTAGATTTATGGCAAAGTCTCCCAGTTTCGTCATTACTGTGAAGTCTTCAAATGTATATAAATCTAGTTCTGATTTATGTTTTTACTTGTGAGTTTCTACTTTTCTCTTTTTTACTTGTTCTGTACTCTGAAGCTGTATTTTTAATCTGGCTATGGCCATATTTACCTAGTGTCTTCCTTTTGTGTTGTATATTACTTCATACATTTAAATATCTTTTCTCTTAAATATGTATGGATGTAGTTTATACTTTCCAGTTGCTTATATGTGGATTTTTTGTTTTGCACTTTTAGGAAGAGTTTTTTTGCACGAGGGGTGATGTGTGCCTGTGAAGCCTTCCTAGATTTATGGCAAAGTCTCCCAGCTTAGTCATTACATGAAGTCTTCAAATAAATAAGGGTTTTATGTGAAATGCATACGGAAGTGGCATAACTACAATTACCTGCTATTAGAGAAAGCATATAGACAATTGTGTCCTAGTTCTAAAACATAGTATAACTGGAGAAATATAAATGGTTAGTTTGAAGTATATACCAAATATATTATAATATTTGCATAAAAGTCCAGAAGGAAAATACATTGCACCAATACTTTCTTTTAGAAATCACCAGAAAAATTGCTCAGTATCTTTTGATATGAAGAAAGCAACTTTAACAGATAATTAAATCCAACCTTCATTGCTCATTTTGTGGTAAGCACAAGGTGTTGATCTATTTATCGAACACACGTATTGAAGAATAATGTCCTGGTGTAGTCATATAATTTTGGGTTAAGTCAAATGATGTCCTTTTTGATACAACAGGAATTAATCAGTGAGGCAGAGTAAAAAAATTGAGAAAGAAACGAGAAGTTGCCATTATAAAAATTTTAATTAAATCAATCTACCATATAACAGTTTTCAGTAATTTGAGTTATTTGTGTGCTGTTGAAATTTTACTTTGAATGCACATCGTTTGGGATAATAATAATTACAGTTCTGTAATTCACATTTTGTGGGTAATTTTGTATACTTACACTTCAGCTGTTTCTTCAAAAATGTGAAATCGTTGTTATGTGAAATATTTACAAAAAAGAAACCAACCACTAATATCAAGTGAAAGTTATCCTAGGTACTCAGTCCATTGATATTTAAACAAAAAATGATAAAATCTATTTCTCTTTGAGAAAATGGGAAATTTATTAATCTCATTCTCTATCACCTTCATAAGGTTAACAGATGCTACGAATGTGAGGACACATTTGCTATAGCACAGCTAACAGGCTATGGATGCAATTTCTCAGAACTGTTTTTTGAGGAAAGATCCTGACATAGTTGATCTTGTTCTTGTAATTTTTGGGTTTTCTATCAATTCTCTAGTCATTAATGAGCTATCAACACCTTCCAAGAATGAGTTTCAAGTGTCATTTTTCTCACAAGTACCAATGATTTCAACATTAGTATTAATTAATCCAAATATTCTTCTTCATTTTTGTAGAAATATAACTGTTACAAACCAGCTTAACATTGTACATCAAATGCGGGTTTGTTTTTTCTTTAAATGAAAAATGTACTTTTATGAATAGTTGTTTTCTAATAATGAAAACGTAATCATTGTCATTATTTTTGTTGAGGATTTAAGATTTCTTTAATCTGAATTAGAAAAATAATAGAGCTGAAAGGACACTTAAGTACTGTCATATAAATCTAACCTCTTTGAAACTGTAGTAGTTGTAGTGCTGGCAAGTGGATTTAAATAGGATTATTTCATTTTAGCCTGGTTGCCTCCTATGTCTGGGGCAACCATACAGTGTTATTTACAGTAATTAAATATTCCATTTCCAAAGGAACAATATGTTATGCTAGGCAAATACTAAAAGATCCTTCCCAGTTAATGGTAATCTAATAATATGCACAGTTTTAAAGGTATTTTTAAGCATTGATTCTGAATAACCAACAGTTTTCTTCACATTTTTCTGCTGGCTTATTGTTTAATTTAGAGAAATACTGCTTGAAGGTTAAATCTTTCTATAAAGAATTATACAGGAGACCTTTTATTATAGTAGAAATCATTCACTGTAGTAGAATCTGAACACTAAATAGTTACTAAAAATTTATTCAATAAAAGCAGGAATTAAACATGACATAGGTTGTTCCAGCCCCTGCATAATGAACCACCATAAAATTTAAAATATTACAATAACAACTAATTTGTCTCATGCTTATATGGGTTGCCTGGGCTCAGATGGGTGGTTCTTTCTTGGCCTCTCATGAGGTTGCAGGAAGATATCAACTAGATTTGCAATCATCTGAAGAATTGACTGGGCTGGACTGAGAATTGATGCTAATTATCACTTGGAGCATCTAAATATAGACTCTTCATGTTGCTTGAGATTCTCACAAGATAGAAGCTGGACTGAGAATGTGTCCTCAGAATGTGACCATTCCAAGAGGCCTACATCTTTAGTGATCTTCATTTGTATTTCAATTATTAATATACATCTTAATGTCATGTGAGATTAGGGTTATTAAAGGAAATGAATGTTAAGATAGGAAAGTAAAAAAAAATTGAAGAGATATATATCTCATATATATATATATATATATATATATATATGTCAGTCCATATAAATAATAAAATTTCTAGATAAATGTCAGAAACTGGAATTGAAAGAAAATAGTGAGCCAGATGAAGATTCACAGATATTTTAAACTTTAAAATAAATTTACTATTTTACTTCTAAACAAATCTAAGATACTTCTAAACATATAGTTTTAACCTATCTTCCAATCTTTTTTTCTTAAAACTTGCTTTGTGGCCTCAGCAAGACATCAAGACCATTGATCATGTCTTTGATTTTTATTCAATTACAATTTCACTTTTCTAAACCAGCTTAGACTCCATGAACCAGTACTTCAGTGATGTCTTGACAGGTTCTTTAACTTCCTTATTAACGTTTTCTGCATCAAAGTAACCATTCCCTTTAGGGAGAAAGTCACACAACCATATATTTTCTGAACATAAGCTGAATTTCTGCTTCCATGGAGTGAGTTACTTCACCTCATTGTTAAGCTTTCTCACTCTCTCTACAGGAATTATTTCAACTGTTTGCCACATTAACAACATAATCATCCAATGAATATTTTTGAACTTTCAGAAAAATATCTGACCTCTTTCAATACATGAAAAAAAAAAAAAACAGGCCATCCTACCTCCTTCAGTGTCACATCACTATGTCTGTAATCATCTGTAGTCCTCTTTCTTGTGTTTCCGATTAAGATGAAAACCTTGTTCTAATGAAGGAAAATCCTTCCATCTAGAGCAAAACCTCTCCTTTCTCTAAGGCCTAGCTCTTTCTTTCCATTTTTTTTGGATTGAATTGATCTCTTCTTGTTGACTAAAATACTTTATTATTTCTCAAAAATTCTACCATTATATAATTTTCTTCATTCTCTTACTGGACCCCACATAAAAACTTTATGTTCAATAACAATCCTCTTGTATATAACTCTGTAATCTCTATGTCCTAAGTCCTTCTTCTTACTTCCAACTCATAGATGAATGCTTTTTGAGCATTTATGCTTTGATCCTGTTGGTACTTCAAGCGTGAAATATCCTATATCTAATCATCATAATTTCTACCTTCTTTCCAAATGTACTCATTATTTTTATTCTTCCTTCTTAGTGGTAAAATTATCCTCTAACAAGTGGCTCTGCTTAGAAATACTGGAATCATTCTAGATTCCTTAATCTTGCCATCCACCCTCCCACCCACCCCAAACCAATAAATAACAAAATCCCAATACTTGTTTAGTGTATCTCAGATTGGTCCCTTACTTTCCAAACACATTGCTGCTGCCTTCCTTTTGGTCTCCATCTTTAGTCACCATCTGAAATTTTCTTTTTTTTAAATAATAAATGCGTACTTTATTATTGTTATGAGAAAATGTATGGTGCTTATAAATTATTTCAATAACATAAAAATAATATCTGTGTGATAAAGACATTTGATAAGAGAAAACACTAAAAGAGAAAATTGACACCAAATAAAAGTCGTTAACAATTTAAAGATACTTTCACAAATATTATAGCATTATTCTCAAAAGGAAATGTTTAAATACAGCATTAATTGCCCTACACAGTAATCTTGATTTTTGTTGCATGAGAAATTCTGTAGAGGGAAAACAATGCCTTTCATTTTGTGTTGACACAGGTTGAATTAAGAGTACATGTCTGAAAGCATCTTCAAGTTGGGCATCAGGGTACATGTTGCTTCCTGTAAGCTAGTTTCCTATTTAATGATGAAACTGTTGTCCTCTTGCTCTGATTTTGGTTTTGCCCTGGAATCGATAAAGGTGTTGTTAGTTCAGACTTTAGACTGTTCCTGATTTCATGTCTGAGTGTCCCATGCCCACCTTATCTTCTCTTTAGGTTTCCTCCCTGCTGGGGTTGAGCTGGACATCCCGCGGGTTCAGCAAGGCATATCCACTCCAGCACATGGGAAGGCCAGCATCTCTCAGCCCCGCCAAGCCCTTGGGGTCTCCAGGCAGCTGTCAGCCGCACAGAGATGCTCACTGCTAGGCCTTCTGAGTCTTGCCCTCTGTCCAGCCCTCCCCCAGGGTTCCCCACACTCCTGGGTTCCTCTTCTGGGTAGCTTTTCCTATCTAGTTCCCTGCCCCACAAATTCCAGTGACTTCAGCAGCCCCGATCTTCTCTGAACTCTTCTTTCTCAGCTCTGTGAGATCATATCTCTTCATCTTTCACCACTGCTATTCAACATAGTATTGGAAGTTCTGGCTAGGGGCATCAGGCAAGAGAAAGAAAGAAAGTGTATTTGTATAGAAAGAGAGGACATCAAATAGTCCCTTTTTGCTGATGACATGATTGTATATTTAGAAAACTCCATCGTCTTAGCCCAAAATCTCCTTAAGCTGAAAAGAGACATCAGCAAAGTCTCAGGATAAAAAATCAATGTGGAAAAATTGCAAGCATTCCTATACACCAATAATAGACAGAGAGCCAAATCATGAGTGAACTCCCATTCACAGTTGCTACAAAGACAACAAAATACCTAGGAATACAACTACTAAGGTTTGTAGTTCAAGGAGAACTACAAACCACTGCTCAAGGAAATAAGAGAGGACACAAACAGATGGAAAAACATTCCATGCTCATGGTTTAGGAAGAATCAATATTGTGAAAATGACCATACTGCCCAAAGTAATTTATAGATTCAATGCTATCCACATCAAGCTACCAATGACTTTCTTCACAGAACTGGAAAAACTACCTTAAACTTCATATAGAACCAAAAAAGAGCCCACATAGCCAAGACAATCCTAAGCAAACAAACAAACAAACAAACAAACAAACAAAACAAAGCTAGATGCATCACACTACCTGACTTCAAACTATATTACAAGGCTACAGTAATCAAAACAGCAGGGTACTGGTACCAAAACAGAAATATAGACCAATGGAATAGAACAGAGCCTTAGAAAGAACGCCACACAACTACAACCATCTGATCTTTGACAAACCTGACAAAAACAAGCAATGGTGAAAGGATTCCCTGTTTAATAAATGGTGTTGTGAAAACTGGCTAGCCATATGCAGAAAGCTGAAACTGGTTCTCTTCCTTACACCTTATACAAAAGTTAACTTTAGATGGATTCGAGATGAGACCTAACACCATAAAAACTCTAGAAGGAAACCTAGGCAATACCATTCAGGACATGGGCATGGACAAAGACTTCATGACTAAAACACCAAAAGCAATGGCAACAAAAGCCAAAATCAACAAATGGGATCAATTAAACTTAAGAGCTTCTGCATAGCAAATAAACTATCAATAGAGTGAACCAGCAACCAACAGAATGGGAAATAAATTTTTGCAATCTAACCATCTGATAAAGGGCTAATATCCAGAATCTAGAGAAAACTTAAACAAATTTACAAGAAAAAAACAAACACCTCCATCAAGAAGTGGGCAAAGGATATGAACAGACACGTTTCAAAAGAAGACATTCATGCAGCCAACAAATATATGAAAGAAAGCTTTTCTTTTTCTGTCTTCATCCTTGTTTGTCTTTAGTCTACCTATCACATGATTGTTGAAGAATGTTAAGGGCCAATCTGATGGCATCTCCATTGCCCATATGTTGGAGTTTAAGCTACTTGACATTTCATAGAAGGCCTTTCATTCCCTTTTCCAGATCATCTTTCACAGTTCCCTTTCAGCACCTTGTACTACGGCCCAATAAAATCATTAAAATGCTAAACATCTTTTTAAAGACTTTTCTATGCTCTCATCTCTGTGACTTGAATGGCTTTATTTCTCCGCTATTACATCCAAATGAAAAGTTACTATTTAAAACTTAACTCAAAGCCTACCTCCCTCAAGGTTTTTCTGTTATTTTCTCTGCCTTCCTGTTCTAGTCTTTGGTTATAAAAATCTGCTCATGTTCCACCAAAACAAGAGTTTCTTAAGTGTAGAAAATTTGTTTTATTTGTCTAGTACTGAGACTGGTACAATATATAATTAGTGTTTAAAGGATTTTCAGGTGGCCTGGAAGAATTTGTTTCAAAAATTTAGTTGTTTAAGTAAAGTAGAAGAAAAGGTGGTTTGCTGATTTAATATTAATTTCCTATTCCTTGTCTCCTCGAAGCATTCTTGGATTACTGGGCTGGTAGATAAACATTACATACTTTGATGAACAAGTGATAATTTCAGTGGGATTTTTGTCAGAGTCAATTGGGATGGTTTAAATGGAAAGGGATATTGAAAATCAATTTCACATAAATTTCTAAACCATGAAACAGCAATTATTCATTCTTGTTCTTCTTCCTTTAACTTGCATAGTACAAAGGTCAGTCACTTAAGAATAAAATACGTGGATGTAGGTAATAAATACTTGATTGTATTGATTTGTCCCTCAGAATATTTTCTGTAAGTTGATCACCAAAACACCGATTTCTATAGTCAGATAGAAATAGTTTTGTTATGAAGAATCTCTCACTGCAATAGAAATAAACTTTAATGATCTAGATTTTAGCAGGTGTCTGTAAAAGAAAACACAGTTCAGTTTAGCAGAAAGTACTGCCCGTTTGCATTATAAAAACTGCTGAGAACTGCCATTGGATAGATAGCCTACATGTGGTTATGTGGCCACTGAAAATGTACCTTCCATGGAGATGGTTTCAGTTGTTGGTTGACAGATATTTATTGTAGCAATGTCATTTAACTTTTTTTTCTAGCTGTGTACATGTAAGTCAGAATGTGTTTTCCTCCCTCTGGGAATCAAGACCCCCCATTGAATAAATAAATAAATAGATACATAAATAAATACAGTCATGTACTGCATGATGACATTTCAGGCAATAATATAAGTATATAAGATGGTGGTCCCATAAGATAATACTATATTTTTACCAGACCTTTTATATGGCTGGATATGTTTAGATGCACAAATACCTACTATTACGTTAAACTGCCTGCAGTGTTCAGTACAGTAACGTGTTCCACAAGAGCACTAAGCTACACCATATAGTCTAGATGTGTAGTAGGTTATACCATCTAGGTTTGTGTAAGTACACCCTGATGTTTGTATAATGATGAAATTGCCTAATGACACATCTTTCATAATGTATCCCCATTGTTAAGTGGCACATGACTGTAAATAAATACACAATAACTTTACTGAGAAAAATAAAAATTATTTAATGCTTTTCTCCTGCTTCTTTCCATTGTTTCCTTCCCCTCTTACTCCCACTATGACTACTACTAATTTTCTTCTTGTTAGTCTCGTCGAACACTAATAAATAAAGCCTTAGAATATGTACAGACCAACAACCTTTATTATTTAAATAATACCACCCTTTTACCCTCAAATTATGTAGATGTAATCCAGGAGTCAGCATGATCAATACTAGATTTTTTAACACTGTAGACTTCTGTCTTATTTGTCAAGCTCCTATCCTTCTCATTTGACATAATTTCTATTTTTCTTTTGGGTAATAACCCAAAGAAATGAACTATTTATCACAATTTTTTTTTTCAGATGTTACATCTTTGCTTCTTTCTAAATCTCAACAAATTTCTATTTCAAAATGGTATGCTATTATTGGGGTTTTCTTAGATAGTATTGGTCTTATAAATTGAATTATAAAAATCAGACTTCTTTTTGATACCTGTTTAAACCATTTCAGTGGCACTGAGAGAGTAACATATGTCACAAGTGTCAGCGCTAAGGAATGGTACAGAGAATTACAATAATCTGCCTAGGCCTATTGGTGTACTGAAGCCGGAGATGTTCCTTTAAGAGTTAGGGAGTAGGACAAGAGAAAACCTTCCAGGGGAAAGTAAGAAAAGAGATAGTAAATAAAGCTAAAGTATATGGAAGAAAGTAAAACATCCTGGTCACTCAGGCAGCTCTCTTGGTTTTCTTTCTAGATCTTTCCTTCTTAGTTTATTTTATGCTCTATACTTTTTTCATAGACCAGCACTTCTAAATTTATTTTTCACGATTTACTTGCTTATGTATTTTTTCTATTTGCTCAGCAGAAAGACAACAGAAGAGTCCAAAGTCTGAGGGGACTGGGCAAGCTTCTGTCACATGCTTTCAGAATGAAGACAATCTGTAAGAATTTTAAGTTGTGACCTCTACAGAGAAAAGACTGAAAAGTAGCCAAATCTCCACATGAGAGAGATTTTGGACTATTTTGCAATGTAAACCCCATCTGATTTATATGAAGTAAGCAGATTTTCTCTCCAAGAGTTCAAAAAAAGATTCTAATGATAAATATACTCTCATGACAGTATCAAAAACAAAATACTAAAAAAAAGTATTAAGCTTTACTCTACCTTTTCACTGTATTAAACTCATGTATGAAGCAAGCATTAACCAATAACATATTTGTTACTATTTTGAGTTTTGTAGGGGCTTCTGCAAACAGAAACCAAAAAGCAAAACCTTGGTTAGTAAGTTGTATAAATCCCTTAACTCTTGGAACTCATAAAATAGAAATGATAAAATATCTACTTCATACAGTTGTTTTGATTATTGAGATAAAGTTTATGAAACTTCTTTAGATCCTCTAAGGTTTTACACAGCTTCCAAATATTATTGTTTGACAAAATCCCATTTGGTATTAATAATGTCCTCACTCTTGACCTGTGAATTTTAGTCATTCTAATTCTGCTTTGCATCTTCAAATTAACTGTACATTTTCTGTAGATAGAATTTTACAGGGAAAGAATCTTGTTACTCATTACCTTCATTGAAGCATATGTTTAGTAAATGGGCTTTGGGTCTGTTAGACCTTATTTTTTATCTTGGTTGAGTTTTAGGTCCACTGAGTCCTAGTTGTCCAACGATAGATAAGTAACTTCCCTGAGGTGTTCAACTTTCAACTTGTAAAGTAGAAATTACAATAGGGTCTGCAATATAGGTTTGCTGTGGCTCATGGATGAAATAATATATGTTGAAGACTGGACAGTAGATAGTAGGCTAACTCTCAAAGCCCTATCTGTGCCATTTCTCGTTTACCCCTCAAACAACAAAAAGGGGAGGGACAGCAGGGGGTGGGGAGTTGGGGAGGGATAGCATGGGGAGAAATAACAGATACAGGTGATGGGGAGGAAGGCAGCAAATCACACTGCCATGTGTGTACCTATGTAACAATCTTGCATGTTCTTCACATGTACCCCCAAACCTAAAATGCAATAAAAAGTATCTATATTAAACAACAACAACAACAACAACAACAAACCCCATTGCCTTCCTTGAGGCTGAAACCGTCTTCATCTTACTATCATCTTCAGAAATCCTGACCCACTTCCCTTCTGTGACACCTACCCAGAAAAATCACAATTCTAGATAAACTTGAGTATCTTCCTCTTACCCAAATCCAATCTTGAAAAGTACTGCTAGAATTACATAATATCCCAGACTGGCTCTATAAAATTCATGGTCTCAATCTCAATAAGGTAACGGTACCAAGAGGCAAAATTTCTAAGATTCCCTGCTCAACTTCCTCTCCCATTTCCACAGCAGCAACTTCAAACTTTTCTTACTTTCTTCAAACTCTCTCCCTCTTTACCTCAATGCCCTACACTGAGCACAAGACTTCATAAGGAATAGAGAAACCATCTGATAGAAACTTCTGCAGCTTCTCCTTTTTATCTTGTATCTACGTCCTGCCTTTCTTCCTTTTCTCCTCCTGTTATAGAGAGATGACTCCTTTCTGTCTAAAGCCAAGCTTTTTTTCCTGAGTTCTACATATCTAAAATCAACAGATAAGCATCTTTTATTAAATTTAATTTTTATTTAAAACTGACAAATATTTAAAAATAATTGCATGTATTTATGGGATACAACATGAAGTTTTTTTTTTTTTAATTTTACTTTAGGTGCATACTGTATCTGGCATTTCTCCCCATGTTATCCCTCCCCACCCTCTCCTCCCTCCCCACCCTCCATTGTCTCTCCCCTACCCTCCCAATTGTCCCCTGTGTGTGATGCTCCTCTGCCTGAGTCCATGTGTTCTTGTTGTTCAACACCCACCTATGAGTGAGAACATATGGTGCTTGGCTTTCTGTTCTTGGGTCAGTTTGCTGAGAATGGTGGTTTCCAGATTCATCCAAGTCCCTACAAAGGACACCAACTCATCATTTTTTATGGCTGCGTAGTATTCCATGGTGTATATGTACCACATTTTCTTTGTCCAGTCTAGCATTAATGGGCATTTGGGTTGGTTCCAGGTCTTTGCTATTGTACACAGGGCTGCAGTGAACATATGTGTGCATGTGTCTTTATAGTAGAACGATTTATAGTTCTTCGGGTATATACCCAATAGTGGGATTGCTGGGTCAAATGGAATTTCTGTTTCTAGATCCTTGAGAAATCGCCATACTGTCTTCCACAATGGTTGAACTAATTTACACTCCCACCAACTGTGTAAGAGTGTTCCTATTTCTCCACATCCTCTCCAGCATCTGTTGTCTCCCAATTTTTTAATGATCGACATTCTAACTGGCATGAGATGATATCTCAGTGTGACTTTGATTTGCATTTCTCTAATGACCAGTGATGGTATTTTTTCATATGTTTGTTGGCCTCATGTATGTCCTCTTTTGAAAAGTATCTGTTCATATCCTTTGCCCACTTTTGAGTGGGGTTGTTTGTTTTTTTCTTGTAAATCTGTTTTAGTTCTTTGTAGATTCTGGATATTAGCCCTTTGTCAGATGGGTAGATTGCAAAAATTTTTTTCCCATTCTGTTGGTTGCTGATTCACTCTAATGATGGTTTCTTTTGCTGTACAGAAGCTCTGGAGTTTAATTAGATCCCATTTGGCTATCTTGACTTTTATTGCCATTGCTTTTGGTGTTTTAGTCATGAAGTCCTTGCCTATGCCTATGTCCTGGATGGTTTTGCCTACATTTTCTTCTAGTGTTTTTATGGTGTTAGGTTTTATGTTTAAATCTTTGATCCATCTGGAGTTAATTTTAGTGTAAGGTGACAGGTAGGGGTCCAGTTTCTGCTTTCTGCACATTGCTAGCCAGTTTTCCCAACACCATTTATTAAACATGGAGTCCTTTCCCCATTGCTTGTTTTTGCTGGGTTTGTCAAAGATCAGAT
>PVKV010023087.1:0-14429 GCA_004027835.1 Alouatta palliata | reverse complement strand
GGTGTGGTGTTTCTTCTGGGGTCTCTGTTCTGTTCCATTGGTCTATGTTTCTGTTTTGTTACCAGTACCATGCTGTTTTGATTACTGTAGCCTGTAGTATAGTTTGAAGTCTGGCAGTGTGATGCCTCTGGCTTTGTTCTTTTTGCTTAGGATTGTCTTGGCTGTGTGGGGGTCTCTTGTGATTCCATATGAAGTTTAAAGTGGGTTTTTCCAGTTCTGTGAAGAAGGTCATTGGTAGCTTGATGGGGATAACATTGAATCTATAGATTACTTTTGTCAGTATGGCCATTTTCACGATATTGATTCTTCCTAACCATGAGCATGGAATGTTTCTCCATCTCTTTGTGTCCTCTCTTATTTCGTTGAGCAGTGGTTTGTAGTTCTCCTTGAAGAGGTCCTTTACACCCTTTGTTAGTTGTATTCCTAGGTATTTTATTCTCTTTGTTGCTATTGTGAATGGGAGTTCGCTCTTGATTTGGCTCTTTGTTTGTCTGTTGTTGGTATATAGGAATGCTAGTGATTATTGCACATTGATTTTGTATCCTGAGACTTTTCTGAAGTTGCTTATAAGTTTGAGAAGAGTTTGGGCTGAGACAATGGGGTCTTCTAGATATACAATCATGTCATCTGCAAATAGAGACAGTTTGACTTCCTCCTTTCCTAATCAAATACCATTTATTTATTTTTCTTGCCTGATTGCTCTGGCTAGAACTTCCACTACTATGTTGAATAGGAGTGGTGAGAGAGGGCATCCTTGTCTAGTGCCTGATTTCAAAGGGAATTCTTCGAGCTTTTGCCCGTTCAGTATGATATTGGCTGTAGGTTTGTCATATATAGCTTTTTATCATTTTATGATACGTTCCATCAATACCTAGTTTATTGAGAGTTTTTAGCATGAAGGGCTGTTGAATTTTATCGAAGGCCTTCTCTGCATCAATTGAGATAATCATGTGCTTTTTGTCTTTGGTTCTGTTTATGTGATCGATTGCATTTATTTATTTGTGTATGTTGAACCAGCCTCACATCCCTGAGATGAAGCCTACTTGGTCGTGATGGATGAGCTTCTTGATGTGCTGCTGCAGTCTGTTTGCCAGTATTTTATTGAAGATGTTTGCTTTGATGTTCATCATGGATATTGGCCTGAAGTTTTCTTTTTTAGTTGAGTCTCTGCCTGGTTTTGGTATCAGAATGATGCTGGTCTCATAAAATGAGTTAGGGAGGATTCCCACCTTTTGTATTGTTTGATACAGTTTCAGAAGGAATGGAACCAGCTCCTCTTTTTATGCTTGGTAGAATTCGGCTGTGAACCCATTTGGACCTGGACTTTTTTTGGTTGGTAGGCTATTGATTGCTTCCTCTACTTCAGCCCTTGTTATTGATCTATTCAGGGTTTCAGCTTCCTGCTGGTTTAGTTTTGGTAGAGTACAAATGTCTAGGAATTTATCCATTTCTTCCTGGTTTACTGGTTTATGTGAGTGGAGCTGTTTATAGTAATCTCTGATGGTAGTTTGTATTTCTGTGGGATCAGTGGTGATATCACCTTTATCGTTTTTTATTGCACCTATTTGATTCTTCTCCCTTTTCTTTTTTATTAATCTGGCTAGCGGTCTGTGTATTTTGGTGATCTTTTAAAAAAAAACAGCTCCTGGGTTTATTGATTTTTTGAAGGGTTTTTTTTTTTTGTCTCTATCTCCTTCAGTTCTGCTCTGATCTTAGTTATCTCTTGTCTTCTGCTAGCTTTTGAGTTTTTTTGATCTTGCTCCTCTAGTTCTTTCAATTTTGATGATAAGGTGTCAATTTTAGATCTTTCCTCTCTTCTCTGTTGGGCATTTATTGCTATAAATTTCCCTCTCGATACTGCTTTAAAAGGTGTCCCAGAGATTCTGGTAAGTTGTGTCTTCATTTTGGTTGGTTTCAAAGAACATCTTTATTTCTGCCTTCATTTCATTGTTTATCCAGTCAACATTCAGAAGCAAGTTGTTCAGTTTCCAAGTGGTTGTGTGGGATTGAGTGTTTCTTGATCCTGAGTTCTAGTCTGATTATGCTGTGGTCTGATAGACTGTTTGTTATGATTTATGTTCTTTTGCTTTTGCTGAGGAGTGATTTGCTTCCAATGATGTGGTCAGTTTTAGAGTAAGTGCAGTGTGATGCTGAGAAAAATGTATATTCTGTGGATTTTGGGGTAGAACGTTCTGTATATGTCTATTAGATCTGCTTGTTTCAGCTCTGCATTCAAGTCCTGGATATCCTTGTTAATTTTCTGTCTCATTGGTCTGTCTAATATTGACAGTGGAGTATTGAAGTCTCCCAGTATTGTTGTGTGGGAGTCTAAATCTCATTTTAGGACGTTAAGAACTTGCTTTATGTATCTGGGTGCTCCTGTGTTGGGGGCATATATATTTAGGATAGTTAGCTCTACCTGTTGGATTAATCCTTTTACCATTATGTAATGTCCTTCTTTGTCTCTTTTGCTCTTTGTTGGTTTGAAGTCCATTTTATCTGAGACTAGGATTGTAACCCCTGCTTTTTTTTGTTCTCCATTTGCTTGGTAAATCTTCTTCCATCCCTTTATTTTGAGTCTATGTGTGTCTTTGTATGTGAGATGGGTTTCTTGAATACAGCACACCGATGGGTTCTGACTTTTTATCCAGTTTGCTAGTCTGTGTCTTTTGATTGGGGCATTTAGGCCATTTACATTCAATGTTAATATTGTTATGTGTGAATTTGATCCTGCTGTTTTGTTACTGGCTGGTTTTCTTTCTCATTAATTGACTCATTTTCTTCATAGCATTTTTGGTCTTTGCCAACTGGTTTGCTTTTGCAGTGACTGGTACTTGTTCCTTTCCATGCTTAGTGTTTCTTTCAGGAGCTCTTGTAGGGCAGGTCTGGTGGTGACAAAAATTTCTCAATAATTGCTTGTCTGTAAAGGATTTTATTTCTCCTTCACTTATGAAGCTTAGTTCGGCAGGATATGAGATTCTGGGTTAAAAGTTCTTTACTTTAAGGATGTTGAATATTGGCCCCCAGTCTCTTCTGGCTTGTAGAGTTTCTGCCGAGAGATCTGCTATGAGTCTGATTGGCTTCCCTCTGTGGGTGACCTGACCTTTCTCTCTGGCTGCCCTTAGCATTTTTTCCTTCATTTTGACCCTGGTGAAACTGACAATTATGTGCCTTGGGGTTGCTCTTCTTGTGGAATATCTTTGTGGAGTTCTCAGTATTTCTTCAATTTGAAATTTGGACTGCCTTGCTAGGCTTGGGAAGTTCTCCTGGATAATATCCTGGAGTGTGTTTTCCAACTTGGATTCATTCTCCCCATCATATTCAGGTACACTGATCAAGTATAGATTAGGTTTTTTCACATAATCTCATATTTCTTGGAGGCTTTGTTCATTTCTTTTCACTCTTTTTTCTCTTGTTCTGCTTTCTCTTTTTATTTCATTGAGTTGATCTTCAATCTCTGATATCCTTTCTTCTGCTTGATCGATTCGGCTATTAAAACTTGCGTTTGCTTCACATAGTTTTCTTGCTGTGTTCAACTCCATCAAGTCATTTATGTTCTTCTCTAAGCTGGTTATTCTAGTTCGCATTTCGTCTTACCATTTTTTCAAGGTTTTTGGTTTTTTGCATTGAGTTAGAACGCGTTCCTTTAGCTCTGAAAAGTTTGTTGTTATCCACCTTCTGAATCCTGTTTCCGTCAATTCTTTGCACTCCTTCTTGGTCAAGTTGTGATCCTGTGTTGTTGAGGAATTGTGATCCGTTGAAGGAGCAGAAGTGTTCTGGTCTTTGATGGTTTCACCTTTTTTTTTTTGCCCGTTTTTTGCCATCTTTGTGGATTTACCTGATGGTATCAGAGAGCTGCTTGATGAGGTTGCTTGTCTGCCTGTGGGGGCACTCCTGGGTTTCTAGGGACTCCTTCAGGTTACTAGGGAAGCTTCCTGTGTCTTTTTTGTTTATGCTGGGAGATTAGGACCGCCTCTTCTGCTGACCTGTAGGTGCTGCTGGGTTGTCAAGAACGCCATCCCATTGCTATGTAGGCTTCCTGTGTTTTTTGTTGAAACATGTAGCCCAGTCCCACCCCTCTAGTGATGGGTTGTGCCCTTCCTCCACTGGGCTGGATCATTCAAGGTTTATCTCAGACTGTGGCACTGGCTACGCAACCCACTAGAGTCAGAGCTTCAGTCCTCTGGGGTTTGTGGGGGAGGTTAGGGACTTGCCCAGCAGCACTTGGCAGTCTCCCCCTTTCAGCTCTCTCTCTCTCAGGTCATGGGGTAGGGGCCTCCCAGCTGCTCCCGCTTACAGCTCCCTCTCTCTCCAGGCAGGGGGAGGGGGCGATAGCTCAGTCCACAGACTCTTATTCAACTCCCACTTGTAATTCTTGGTGCTTGACAGGCAAAATCCCCTGTTCTGTTATGTGTATTGCTGAGGCTTTGGTGGAAGCGCTGTGTCTGGACCGGAGTGCCAGAGGTGGAGCCTCCAACTCGCTGGTCAGATGCACTTTCTGGTTGAAGCAGCACCCCTCCCCGCCTTGGACTGCCCTGAGTGGGCTTTGCTCACCGTTGGACCGGACCTGTTGAAATGTACATGGTACCTTGGTTGGAGCTAGGAGATCTCTGGATTTCTTCATCTCTTTTGCTGCGTGTTGTGAGCTGGAGTTGTGTCTAATCTGCCATCTTGGATCCTCAACACGATGTTTTAATACATGTATAAATTGTGGAATGAGCAAATCATTCTAATTAACATATTTATCATCTCACCTACTTATCATTACTTGTGAGAACATTTAAAATCTACCCATTTTGCAATTTGGAAATATACATAATTATTTACTATAGTCTTGCTGTGCTGGAGATCACTAGAACTTATTTATCCTAAGTGAAGTTTTGTACCCTTTGACTAACATTTCCCCCTTTCCCTGCTCACACCACCCACCTTTCCCAGCCTCTGGTAATCACCATCCTACTCTCTACTTCTATGAGTTTGGCTGTGTTAGATTCTATACACATGATATCATGCGATATTTTTCTTTCTGTGCCTGGTTCATTACACATAGCATAATGTCCTCTAGACTTATCTAGGTTGTTGGTAATAATAGAATTTCATTCGTTCTAAAGGCTAACTAGTATTTCATTGTGTATATATACCATATTTAAAAATCTATTTATCTATTGGTAGACACTTAGTTTGTTTCCATATCTTGGCTGTTGTGAATAATGCTGCAGTAAACCTGAGAGTGCAGATATCTTTTCAACATACTGACTTCAATTTTTTTTTAAAGTATACCCGGTAGTGGCATTGTTGGATCATATGGTTATTCTATTTTTAGTTGTTTGAAGTTTCACCATACTAAATCAACATGGCTTTATTGGTCATACTAAGAAATGGAAAGAGAAAAGTTTAGATTAACTCCAAGATTTCTGGTTTGGGTGGAAGGAGGTTGCATTTATGGAGATGTGGATTTTAATGGATTGATAATGAGTTTTAGATATAATGAGACCTCTAACAGGAAGAGTTTGATAAGTCTTGAAATGAGTAAAATAGTTTGAGTGGAGTGCGAGATGTTGGCTGAAGTTATAGTACTGTTTGAAATATATGGAAAATGGGCATGAAATAAGAGGAAAATGTTTAAGTTTTCCTAAAGAATCATGATTTATAATTAAAGATCCATGTTCTTTGTGTTCCCCCAGTTTTGGAATATAGCAATTAGGCAGTTAAAAATCAGCTTTTATTACTTTTTATGAGTTCATCTTAGCACCATTTCCAAACACACTATTCTCTCAATAACAGAAAATCAATCTTGTATACTTATCTGTGTTGTTTGACTTTTAAAGTGTCTTATTTTTTTATCTGCTGAAAATTAGAAAAATACACAACTTTTCAGGTCACAAATGAAAGAGGAGTTTTATAATGCTTAAATCTGTTATACATTTGTAAGACCACCCTTATTTTATACAGATTAGCATAATGCTGAGATTTAAATGTATCTGTTTTTTCTAGGGATGTAGAACAGCCCCTGTGTCTCTAAACGTGGAAGTTACCGACTGCTGTTAGCATTCATTATATGTAAGTGGTCAGAAATAGAAACCTGTGTTGCCTGATCCTGCTGGAGAAGGGAAGGCAAAACATTGAGGGCTGGGTGGTTTACCTGCTTTGATCTAGAGTATACTTTTTCACACATTCCTACTATTATAGCTGTATATTACATTTACATGAAAAGTCCCAAAGGGACTTTAACAAACATTTTTAAAATTTTCAACAAGTTTCTGTTCACCATTTGAGGAGTTCTATTGAGAGTTCTTAGAGTTGACAATATAGTTTTTATGTTTTCAACAGTGCTATTCTGTGGTCTAATTAGGTATAATGCTAAATTATACTTTTAAAATTTTTATGTTACATATACTATATTACACATTATCATTAAATTTTAATAGGACAGTCATACATTTTCAAAATAGAGGAAAATTTGGTTCATATTCTTGTCTATAGATTTCTTCATTGATACAATTTGCATGTATTATTTAAAACGATATTAAAACTGACAATAAATACAAAGTATGCCAGTAAGTCATTAAATGGCTGTCAAAAATGACATTGACAACACTACTTTACTGTATTGTTTTTAACGCTTTGTAGATTTACAGGTTTTTAAATTAAAGCAAAAATAGATTCCAGGACTTTTCAAATTGTATTTTTATGCCATATTTTAAAGAAACTGCTCATAATTATGTGCTTTTCAAATGTCTTTTTAACTGTGTAAATGCCTTTAAATCAAAGGGTAGAGAGAAAAACGAGAATTGAAAAACACTGAACCGTTTTTAAGATTACATTCTTCTTAGTATATCTCAAAATAAACATGTTAGATGTGTGTGGCAAAGAGTTTTATGAATGGTTGGCAAAAGTTACTATTTACTACACCAGTGGGAAGTGTAAAAGGAAAAGCAGTTCTGCATTGTGTGTGTTCCTTGGAGTAACAGCTACAAAGTGTCCTTGTTCAGAATGAGCCAATCAGAGGCTGCATTAGGCACGGGGCTGAGGAGGAGCCACCATTGGCTGCTCTGTGTTTGGCTTACAGAGAGCTGGCTGGCCTGCTTGCTGATGAATTCAGCAGTATCAATTAATTTCTCCCTAGCTAAAATTTCCAGTGGAGGTCTGTGTTAACGTTTTAAGAACATTTTCTGGTCAAACATTGATAACATGGATTTTCTCTGTAGTATTTTCTAATTATATTGTGAAACCGTCATTACGACGTGCATTTTACTGGTCTCTTTAACATTTCAAAAGCTTTTCATACCTATTATTATTATTATTATCTCCACAGCAACCAAAGGAGGTAGATGAGACAGAGGCTGTTATATGAAATGAGATAATGTATGGGAGAGCTATTTGTTAACTGTAAAACCATACAACTAATACGATTAAGATTTTTGTTTTAGTGGCTGGGAAAATGGAAGCCAAAGACATCACACTATCTGCTTCAGATCACAGAACATTAGGACAATGGGAACAGAACTCAACTGATTGACACTTAAAATTGTTCATTACTTTTAGTGTGCAACGTTCACTGGTAAAGCTATAGGAAGTCAATATAAGAAAGGGAATCATTTTATAGATGAAATTTATAAGGCTAAATAAGAAAATATACACTCAATTTTTTTTTCTTTTTTGAGACGATGTCTCACTCTGTCGCCCCAGCTGGAGTGCAGTGGTTTGATCTCGGCTCACTGCAACCTCTGCCTTCCAGGTTCAAGCGATTCTACTGCCTCAGCCTTCTGAATAACTGGGACTACATGCGTGTGCCACCACGCCCAGCTAATTATTTGTATTTTTAGTAGAGACGGAGTTTCACCCTGTTAGCCAGTGTGATCTGGATCTCCTGACCTTGTGATTCTCCCACCTTGGCTTCCCAAAGTGCTGGGATTACAGATGTGAGTCACTGCACCTGGCATTTACTCAATTTTCAAAAAGGATATTTAGGAATAATGCTTGCCTGAAAATTACCTAGTACAAAATGTCCACAGTACTGTGACTAAAGTTATTATGGTATGAAATATTATGACAATTATGGCCAGGCCTGAATCAGTGATTCAGTAGAGACAGTTCTGCATTTTACTGGTAAATTCTGGTTCACCTTTTGTTCATTAATCTGGTTTCATGTAACCTCTGTATTGAAAGCCCATTAACCATGATCTCTTCCCTAGTTTCAAAGTGATTACTTGCTATAATAGATCAACTGAATTTTCATGGAAGAGTTAGAGTATAACCATGTTCCCCTCCTTTTCAAGCTTTAAACCTTTCTTTCCTCTGTAGTTTCTTCTCTTGACAGGCACTTAAGAACAGGATTCTTAGAACCAGAAAAGAGGAAACTATTGTTTCAAGTCTTGGGTTTTATATTACTTACATAACTTTTATTTGCCTTATATTCTGCTTGACCCCATATCAGAACACAGAATTGGGCAAGTGTATTAGAAGAACATGATAATAATGGATAATTATGAAATAGTAGCACAACTGTATTAATGTTTACTGAACACTTACTCTTCGTTGATTCACAAATCTTGTTGAGAGCTTTCCACGTACAGTCTCAGATTGAGACGTTATATTAATCTGTTTTCACACTGCTATAAAGAATTGCCCAAGACTGGATAATTTATAAAGGAAAGAGGTTTTGTTTTTGAGATAGAGTCTTGCTTTGTCACCTAGGCTGGAGCACAGTGGTACAATCTTGGCTCACTGCAACCTCTGCCTCCTGGTTCACGCAATGCTCCTGCCTCAGCCTCCTGAGTAGCTGGGATTACAGGCGCCCACCACCAAGCCCGACTAATTTTTACATTTTTAGTAGATACGGGGTTTCACCATGTTGGCCAGGCTGATCTCAAACTGCTGACCTCATGATCTACATGCCTCAGCTTCCCAAAGTGTTGGGATTACAGGTGAGAGCCACCACACCCAGCCAGGAAAGAGGTTCAGTTGACCCACAGTTTTCCATGGCTTGGGGGAGGCCTTAAGAAACTTATGATCATGGCAGAAGGTGAAAGGGAAGTAAGGCACCTACATCACAAGGTGGCAGGAAAGATAAATGCTGAGCGAAGCGGGAATAGCCCCTTATAAAACCATCAGAGCTTGTGAGAGAACGCACTCACTATTACCATAACAGCATGGGGTGGGGGGAGGGGAAAACCGCCCCAAGATTCAATTACCTCCTCGTGGTCTCTCCCTTGACATGTGGGGATTATGAGGATTATAATTCAAGATGAGATTTTTAGAAGACACAAAGACTAACCATATCAGACATTAAGTAATTAGACCTAAGTTACACACTAGTTAGTGCTGGTGTCAGAACTTAAATCTACATTTGTCTAGCTACGAAAACTTTGTATTAACCATTATACTGTTTCCATTCCTGGTTTAACTGAAACTCAAGAAGTTAAAAAACTATATATATGTGTTACATGGATCCCAGTGAGTGGCTGATTCTCGGAAACTCTGATTATTTTTAATAGCTGAGATTTATTTAGAAACAACAACAACAAACAAATCACATGGGCAGTTCTCCCCACACAGAAGTGAAAGAAAGCAAGCCAAAGATGAAGGCAACATCTAGCTCCCAGTGGTGCTGCCACAGATGTGATTCTGCTCTGTTCAGTGGTGACGAAGGGCCAGAAATCCCAATATGTGCTGATTATGTGTCTTTGTTTCTGGCAAGTTATATGCAATTTCTGAGTCTCAGTTTTTTTATTTGTAAGATGGGGCTAATAATTCTAATCTAATTTTTCATAAGCATTAAACACATACACACACACACAGTCATAGTGTCTAGTAAGCTTCTGAAACATTGTATTCACTCTGCATATAATAGTTTTTGTTCCTGTCATGATATCCACCTATTGTGTTGTTCTCAAAGAGGCAAGTGTTGGATACAACAATTCCAGGACTGTGGGTGACAGGAACCAAGAACCCAGGACCAAACTTTAACAAAAGGTTAGGCAAGAAAGCTAATCTGTGAGAGGCATAGCTGAAATATAGACAGCAAACTCAAGATGTTTCACACCATTCTTGATTTAGAGTACACCAGGTACCCCCCTTACATCATCAAGTAATAAGATTGAAACTAGGCAGCCGAGAAAGAACCATGAGTCACTTATTTACCCATAAAGACAGTGAGGTTGTTCCTCAGGCAAGGATTCAGAGGTTAGAACCCTTCAAGCCATCAAGCCAGAGTAAGGAACCTTCACAGTTCTTGATTATGGATTTGTAGCACCAATTGTAAGGAGATCTTGGTACCAAGATCAAATTGCTACCTGTCACGAATCATTGCATATACTTTTTGCCAAGGTGCTATTCAAGTCCAGAGCATATTGAACACTTAAGTAGCTGCTCTTCATTGGAAAGATAGTAAAGAAATAAAGAGTTTCAGACTGTAAGATTTTCTGATGGAGGAATGACACCTGTGTTATGGTCTAGGACTTCTGTGGTTCGCACAGTCTGCTGTGAAGCGTCTATACTCTCTCGTGCAACTGAGCAAGAAGCTTCAGTCTTCTTGTTCTCCAATATCCCAGCCAGATCACAAAGTTATTTAGGTTTATCATCCTGTCTTTGTCCAATAGAAGGATATAATAAATGTCAAATGTTTGTCTAATTACTAGGAATAAACAAAAGAATTTTGATGTATTTTTAGAGCATCTAAGATAACTAGTTAAAACTCTATTATTCTGCTGATTTAAGGGATAAGAAATTAAGTCACAGAGAGGTACAGCTGTTCCTAGGTTTTTCCGAACAGTTGTTCCTAAGTCATCCAGCTAGATTTGACAAGCAATAATTTAAATCACAGCAGTCTAGCTTCAGAGATGCTCAACTACCATATAGTATTATGTTGGTGAAAAAGTAATTGCATTTTTTTTGCCATTAAAAGTAATGGCAAAATTAACAGCATTAACGTTGAATGGCAAAACAAACAAAAAACCGCAATGACTTTCGCACCAACCTAATATCATATTTCAATTTAAAGCAACTTTCCTACCAAACACTTAAATCTCTGTTAAAACAAAAGAAGCGCAAAAAATGTTCTCCTTTCTTTTTGTTTTTTCCTACTTCCTAGTTCTAATTAGTACCCTCATTTGTTCATTTTCTTTATATTGGTGTTACTGCCAATTTTCATGAAAGTGCACCATGTTTTATTTTAATTTCTAACTTTCTCTAAAGAATGTTTAAGGCTATTAAAATGTCTATTAGCTACACTATACATTTTAAAATTTCAAACGTGGAAGTCAAAATTTCTGACAAGATTGTAATACTCTGTTCTGGAACATGCTCTTTGTTTATGAAGAACAGAAGCTACTCAAACTAGCTTGAATCATAAAATCTGAGCTTTATCGTAAATTTAAAGTGAAATCTTAAAAACATCTAAAAATAAGCAGACACTAAGCCTTAAGAAGGCTGCATTCAGGGCTGTTCCGGGGGCCACAGGAGCAGTTCATGGGCCTCCAGTCTTCGTGGAACTGTCACTAACTCTTTTGCCCACCTGCTATGATGTCAGCACAAGTCACACTTCGTGCAGAGTTATGACCTTGGCATCAAAAAGTGAGCTGTCTCAATTAGATCTATCTCTCAAAACATTTAAACTGACACATCAGTATCAGCATAAACCATGCTAGTCAATAGCTGGATAGAAACAAGCAGATGCAAACCAGTATTGAAAATTGTATCTAATACAATAATGGAGCTAACAACATTTTTAATGGTGTGCTAAAATATACTTTCTCATTACATTTTGTGTCCTGTCCTGTGTTGTGTGTTAACTTTAAGGGAATTTGTTTAGCCCCATAAAGTTAAGTTTCCACAGTGGTTATAAGAACAAATCTATTCATCATCTCACAAAAATTTTGTTAGTGGGATGTATTTGAAGATGAGTTCAAATTCTTTGCCAATCATATTAGAATGTAGGCCGAGTACAATACTTCACTATTTTTTATCCTAGTGTTGTCAGATATAACATGTAAAAGTAAAGTCTAGATAAATTTTATTCTCTATAAGTGATGGTAGCAATCTTGTCAACACCCTTCACTTCCCCTTGTTAGGTATAAAATATAATCAAAACATAGTTGTGTTATGTTGCCCAAATGAATCTTCATCATATAATGACTATTCAGAATTATTGTTAGCACTAATATAATGCATATACTATAAAGATTTACAAGATTAATTCCCGAGTATTGTCATTATAATTTACAACACTTCATGTCTGTAAACTGAAGATCTATAAATGAGGAGAATTAGAATGTGCTTTCTGAAAGGAGAAGAATCTAGCAAACTTGTGCTTAATCTTTCTGAATTCAAAGTTCTAGGCCCACATTTTAGAAATAAATATGTATAATATTGGCTAGATAAAGCTGTGCCTTCAAGAGGCTTAGAATTTTATAAATGAAGCTATTATTATTATTTATTTTTATTTAAAAGCACAGGGAAATTCCTGAATATTGAAGAGGTTAGTGATAAATGACTGCTTGAGTCTGTAATAGAATGTGTTCTATACTCTGATCCTTGAAAGCTTCAGCTGTGAGTAGAAAGCATATTTTACTATCGGCCTAATAAAATTTCTATAATTTACATATTTAAGTTTTAAATTTAAATGTCTTAAATTTTAACTTAGAGTTCTTGGATAGGTCTTAGAAATTAAGGCGCAACCAAAGAACTATCCAAATGACTGTAAAATGTTGTTATTTGTTATGGTAAGCATAAATATATTGGATAAAATCTTGAACTATAGAAGCAGATAAACCATGATTTAAAGCCTAATTTGACACTTAACCTCTTAAAACACTATTTCTGCATTAGTTAAATGGAAGTAATACCAGTCACTAACCTACCTAAGTATTTGTTACTGTGAGAATTACATAAAGTAACGCAGGTAAGCTTTTAGCACATAGAAGGTACACAATAAATAGTAGGTGTAAATTATAGAATATAAAATATTGAATAAGAAGATAAAGAGTTAATAATAGAAAAAGTAAAAATAATTACGGTTATTTTTAGAGTGCAAACCTTTTTGATTGTCCTAAAGTTTAAATTTCAAGTTAAGTATTTCTAGTTATTTTCTTTTTCATGTTTAAAACTGTGCTCTTCCCAAACTGCTCTAGGGCAAAAGTAAATGAACTGAAAACAATTACTGTAATATGTAAAACTTGAAACAGAAATGTATTTTTATTCTTGGTAATGTCCAGGGACTGAACAACTAAGATGATGTTTTACAAATTCGAGTTGAATCAATAAAGTATGGTTTGGTAAACATGTACTAACACTGTTTAGACAACATTATCAATCTAATACTTAGGAGAGACAGGGAAAATGTGAATCTCAGTATAAAATACCTAGAAAGTTGAAACAGTATATTTAATCTTTGATCTTCTATTTTAAAATAATGTGTTTATACAGAAATCTGCATGATGAAACTGCTTTGCATCTGGGGAGCTCACAACATGAATGCCAACTGCTAGAGATGGCCAGGAGTTTATTGAAGGAGTTGTATCGCTCCCTAAAGCAAAGTACCTTTTTTTTGAGACAGAATCTTGCTGTGTCACCCAAGCTGGAGTGCAGTGGTGCGGTCTCAGCTCAATGCAACCTCCGCCTGCCGGGTTCAAGTGATTCTCCTGCCTCAGCCTCCCGAGTAGCTCAGATTACAGGCCCCTACCACCATGCCCAGCTAATTTTTTTTTTTTTTTTTTTTTTTTAGTAGAGACAGCATTTCACCATGTTGGCCAGGCTGGTCTTGAACTCCTGACCACGTGATCTGCCTGCCTTGGCCTCCCAAAGTGCTGGGATTACAGGCATGAGCCACCATGTCTGGGCCTGTAACTGGTTTTAAAGAGAAGTTTCTTGGACTTTTCACACTGGAATAAACTTGAACCATTTTCTGGCTGAGTAGTCCAACAAACAAATAAATAAATAAATAAACACCTCTTGAAACAGCAGAGTGGAGATGAGCATCTGCTTTAATGGTACCAGCCTGGGTGCTGATCTTCACTTGGCTGCCCTGAGACCCTGAGCTTTTCTGAGATTCAGTTTCCTTTTCATCTAAAACATTGTGGGACTTGGCAATAATTAATGGTTTTTGAAATTGCTTTATTTGACCCTTTCAAATAAAGTCTTAAGGAGAAGATAGCTATGCAAAGCAGAAATAAATATACTATTTTTGAAACAAGGTGATTAAAATGTGTGCATGTGCACATGTGTCTGTGTGTCTCTGTGTCTCTGTGTGTGTGTGTGTGTGTGTGCGTGTGCCATGTGTCTGTGTGTCTCTGTGTCTCTGTGTGTGTGTGTGTGTGTGTGCGTGTGCCATGTGTCTGTGTGTCTCTGTGTCTCTGTGTGTGTGTGTGTGTGTGTGCGTGTGCCATGTGTCTGTGTGTCTCTGTGTCTCTGTGTGTGTGTGTGTGTGTGTG
>PVKV010023086.1:0-34071 GCA_004027835.1 Alouatta palliata | reverse complement strand
ACGAGGTCAAGAGATCGAGACCATCCTGGTCAACATGGTGAAACCCCGTCTCTACTAAAAAATACAAAAAAATTAGCTGGGCATGGTGGCGTGTGCCTGTAGTCCCAGCTACTCGGGAGGCTGAGGCAGGAGAATTGCTTGAACCCAGGAGGCGGAGGTTGCGGTGAGCCGAGATCGCGCCATTGCACTCCAGCCTGGGCAACAAGAGCGAAACTCCATCTCAAAAAAAAAAAAAAAAAAAAAAAGATTAGATTCTAGTTTATTTCTATATTCCATATTACAGAAAATCTTGATAGTTGGTTAATTTTTATTTTAATAAGCTTAGCTTTTTTCTTTTTCAGGACACTACAATTAATCTAGAAATTTTGGTGTAAAAAAAGGTACTACAACAGTTGTACAGCAAAATTCAATTCCTAGTGATATAAACTACTAACATCCCTTTAAAATATTTTCCAAGTGAAGGGGATTAATGATAGCAATTTAAAGAGAATTAATTCTCTATACAGAAAATACTTTAAAAATGTTTTTTATTGTAGTCAATAGTGGGTTGGTCAATGTTTAATAAAAGGTTCTTCAAATAAACAAATAAGTAAATAAACAGTTCTGAATTTATAGTGTTTACCAATTTCTGTGTTGTAAATACTCTCAGTATAGCTGATTGCAAGCTACTGCCAGGAAGCTGTAAAACAATGTATGCAATTAGCTCTCTCTTGCTAATTCTAGCTATCTCCAGGGCAGTATCCAATGAACTGATATTGTTTAAATTTATAATTTAAAGCACCTTAGATATCTTGGTTTTTTGTTTGATAATAAGTAACACTTTCAAAAGAGACATTTATTTGTTGTGCCTGTGGTATCAAAACTGGAAGCTTCAATCTAATTTCCGATACATCATTACATTTTTAAATATGATTACCTGTTAGTACACATGTGTTAGTGAATATATTTGATTAAAAAAAATCAGCGAGACATACACACTGCTGCATGCCTTGATGTTTAAAATATGTTAATATGAATTTTTCTATTAGGAAAATAGAATATGATCTTTCTCATGACTTCAAATATTTATAGCAATACTTCAGGCTAACACAACTTGATTTAAATAAAAGTTCTATAACTTCTTGAACTTTTGATTTTCAATAACTGAAAAAAATCCTTTACTAAATTCACAATTTACTAATTATTTTAAGCGTCTTCTTAAAAGATAGTGTTTATGCAGCATGCTGTGATGATATGAACTAATTTTTAGTCACTAGTGCAGAAATTTTCTTGCCATTACTTTTGTACCTTCAGCACTGAAATTGCACACTTTTTCTAAAATAATCTGTGATAGGTTAAAAACAGATCTAAAAGATATCCTTTTTCTTGATTTATATATCTAGTGTTTAACGTATATGTCAACTTATGGACACAGGGAGGGGAGCATCTCACACTGGGGTCTGTCGGGGGGAAAAAGGGGAGGGACAGCAGGGGGTGGGGAGTTGAGGAGGGATAGCATGGGGAGAAATACCAGATATAGGTGATGGGGAGGAAGGCAGCAAATCACACTGCCATGTGTGTACCTATGCAACAATCTTGCATGTTCTTCACATGTACCCCCAAACCTAAAATGCAATAAAAAGTATATATATTAAAAAAAAGATATTAGATTCTAAATGTCTAAATATTCACCTAATCAGCTGTAAATACTTTCTTAAATCTTAGCACTTTAATTAATCAAAACATTTCTTTTGGTTTGCATTCTTAAACATCAGAATTAATGGTACTTTTGTAGTATCTTGCCAATGTTATCATATCTGTTACATTATCGATAGTATAGGAAGCTTTTCCCAGATAGTGCAGAGTTCTCCCTCATGGGAACTGAAGTCACTTCTTCGGATGTACATTTCCATTTTCAGATTTAAATTATAGATGCATGAATTTTGATAATGTTAAAGCTGTTCACTTTAAGCTATAGACAGTTGAGCGTCTAGTATTTATTCTGCTGTTCTTTACCTCAAAATGATATTATTATTTGATAGCAACCATTGAACTATTGTCAAAACTTCATTAAAGAAATAAAACAGGATTGGTAATTTTTAATCACTGTACAAAGTGGTCTCTATGCCAAAAAAAATGCTTACTGGATTTGTCTTCAGGACATTTTGTGTTTTTGACACAATGCAAAGTCCATTTCATATCCTTCTCTCAATGTCTTCATCACTGTTTAAAGAATCATTTGGTGCCAGCATAATGAAGTTTTTCATTTCATCTTGATCCTGGAATATCTTATATTCATTATGAAGTTTTCTTACACATTTATCCTTCAAAATAGTTTATTCTTTTAAAGGTGATTATTTCACATTTTTTAAAAAGTAAATGACTCATATACAATATTTTATTTGTTATACAAGTCCCACTAACATATGTGTCATGATCAATGATTGCCTGAAGACAGTGCACGGGTGGTAAAATAATTTAGCGAAACAGGAATAAGCTTGAAAGGGCAGATTGATTAAAGAAAAAATGTGCATTGCAAAGGAAAATGGGCAAGACAGTAGAATGAAGGCTGTCCGCTGTCTGCAAACAAGAATGGGCTGGAGAAGGAGTTTTATGAGGTCCTGCTGCTTCAGCTGAATGCTTGCAGACAGGATGCTTCAGTGCAGGTGGGCTGTGAGTTGAGTGCCTGTCACAGGATGCTTGGGTGCTAATGAGCCATTTGCAGTTAACCCTATTTCATGAAACATTTGCTCCTCTTTATCTCATCAAATCTCAGTTTTCAATTTGTCTTTTAACTCCTTAGGGCTCCACAATACACAAGCTAAAACACCATAATATTTACCAATTTCAAGAAGCAATGTTTTGTACATTTATTTTTTGGGAGGAAAATTACTGATTTTGGAAATAAATCTCTCTCTCTCTCTCTCTCTCTCTCTCTCCTTCTCCGTGTGTGTGTATGTATGTATGTGTAAAATGCAGACCATCTTATTCATAGAAAAGACAGCAGCAAATGATCATTACTGATTTTAATTAAATGATGATTTTGAATCACTGGCTCCTAAAATGATTCCTCCATGGGAATACCTCCTGAATGTGGGTATTTATGAGATATTCCTGCTTAAAATTACTTTTTAACGGGTTGAATTAAAGTGCAATGTCACCAAAATGCTAGAATTATCCACATAGCTGATGTTATCTTTTCTTGTGTCAAGAACAAATTTTTATTTATGTTTTATTTATACTTTTAGTCACGTCTGAGGCACTGCAGCTTAATCTCTAAATTTGGAGATTAAGCTGCAGTGCCTCAGACGTGACTAAAAGGAGTAGCACCTTCTAAATACACCTTAAGGGTTTTGTCTTTCTTACTCCCATGCAAAGGGTGGGAGGAAGGTGTTGGTAGCTGATTCCAAGGTCTTCCCTTTGCCTTTCTAGAGTGTTGATGCCAGAGGTCAAATTCAACTCAAGATCTTCAATCTTCTGGCTAAATCATTGCTAACCAGCCCATCATTTCCAACATGCTTTTTTCTCTCAGGGGAAGATTTGTTTCTCTTCCAACATCACTCTGTTTCCTAATTTCTTTTCCATATTTTAAAAGTGCTTCTGCCCATGACTGAGCTTTGCTAGAAAACAGCTCTTCTCTCATATTTAGACTGCTTTCCAAGTGCTGTGATTGGGATTTGATCTCCAGTCTGTCAGTTTCTTGTTAGGATATGCAACTTGCCAGGTTTCCCCATATTTCAGTCTTTCTAATAATCTTTGTATATTTTTAAAGCACATAAAAATTCAGTGCTCTTTATCCTTACCTCAGAACGTTTTGATTTTTGTCACTGATTGATTTCAGTAAATTCTTCATTTGCTGACCACATCATCTTGTCCCTTCTATTAACAGTTTTCTATCCTTTAATTTCTCCCTGATTTTTCCACAACACCAAATACTTCTCTATAATATTTTCCTCACATTTATTTTTGCCATTCTATATGTTGTCTCCCTGATCTCTGTCCATTATTACCATGGCCATTTACTTTATCATCTTTTCTCTCTCTAGAAGCAAACAAAATGAAAATAAACGTTACCTGTACATTCTTACATTTAGGAATTTAAGCATTTTAGTCTTAATAGGGAAATTATTGTTACATTATTTAGTGCTTAACCTCCACCTTCCAAATTTATAATTTGCTTTGTAAATATTCTAAAATAAGTATGCCATTTGCCATACTTCATAGAAATTTTTTCCTCATAAAAGGATTCATTTCCTTAGTAAAACAAATGAGATTACATATTCAAATATCAATGAAATGCCAGTAGTATATGCATATGTTCACTGATGTAATGACCAACCCATATAATATCTTTTTATCATCTCTGTTTTAATACACTGAGTTTGCATATGCACACACACACATACACATATATACATGACCAATAGGATCTTCATTATTTGATATTCATACATATTTTGTAGATTGGCTGGAGGGAATGGTCACTTTTCTTCAATGACCTTCTAACTTATCATTCATTCAATATCATTCAGAAACATTCGTAATTAAAATTATAGTTATAAAGTTAACCTGGCATTTGAACCTAGTTTCCTTTGTTCTTGATATCTTTGGTGTTTAAATACTAACACAAGCAGAAGATAAAGCCATTCTGGTTGTCATCTTTTTGTCTAATGTTTTTCATTTGCTTATGTGGTATATGAGTGAAACTAGCATTCCACCTCTGTACTTTGAATTTTTCAATGCTGAGTATTGTAGTGTGTTAGTCCATTCTCATATTGCTATAAAGACATACTAGAGACTGGTTGACTAAATGTTCCTCATGGTTGTGGAAGCCTCAGGAAACTTACAATCATGGCAGAAGGGAAAGGTAAAGCAAAGCATGTTTTACATGGCAGCAGGAGAGAAAGAGAGAAGGTGGAAACACTACACTCTTATCAAAGAATAAGAATTCCTAAAACTCAGTAAGGAAAACAGCCAAGGGGAAATCCACCCCCATGAGTCAATCATCTCCCACCAGTCCCCTCCTCCTACACCTGGGGATTACAATTCATGATGACATTTGGGTGGACACACAGCCAAACCACATCAAGTAACTAATGAAATTAATAGTGATACAATACAGAAAAATTTTCTTTCCATTTTCATATGTGTCATCCATAAACGTATGGTTCAGGATTAATCCCTCCCCTATTCCTCTTTTTGCTGTATCTGTAGTATCAGGTACAACAGGTTAAGTATTAAAAATGATTTAGACACACCCACTAGAGTGATAGACATTTTTATGTCTTTTTGGTGTATAAAGTTCATGCACCTGATTTTTCCTAAACACATATGTTAGGATCACATATTACTAAATGACTAGCTAACATTTATAATGTGCCATGAGAAAAGGAGGGAGAATGTAAAAATTACATACTGAAAAAGCACAAATGCTGGCTCATGATGAGATTTAATCCTAAATAATATTCCTTATAGGTAGAGTACATAATAGTTTTGGAATAGCTAGTCTCTATGCAAAACAATGGTTCACAAATTATCTACATTTTTTCTTCTTAAGCATTTATGAATTGTATTAAGAAAATGCCTCTGTTATATAACTTATCAACAAAAGGTAGAGACTACTTTTTGTGTACCAAACCTCCTTTTCTTCTTTAGTAATAGAAGCCTATACTCAGCTATAAGACTACATTTGCTAGCTTAGATTTGGGTGTGGTCCTGTGATTTACTGCAGGCCAGTGAGAAGTAGGCAAAAGGGCATGAGATTTTAGAGAAGGTTGCTTCAAAGGAGCAAATTCAGCTGGAAGGTTCTACACTTTTAAAATTTTTTTATATTTTGCTCTTGCCATTCCCTCTTTCCTCTGCCTAATAGATGGAGGCCTGTGGACTTGCAATTCACTTCCTAGTTCAGAAGGTGAATTTGAGTACAGAGGTCAAATGCTAAGAATAGTTTAATGAAAGGATGGGAGAATCTTGAATCCCTAATGACTTTGCAGAGGCCAGGGTTACACTGGTTAATACTGGATCTTTCTTTCACCAGAGGTCGCTGGGTTTCTGCTGCAAGTAGCTAGTATACTCTCTATCAGACACTGAAGAAAATAAGAGTTCTCCTGAAAATTAACTTCTGCCTTACCTTTTTCTTAAAGTGAATCTTTATTTAAGGGGTTGATTTTTACAAAACACATCCAAATTTTTGCTCAAGAGCATATAACTAGAATAGAAAAAGCAAAAGTTTAGAAGTGTAAGTAAAGGTCATCTCATTAAGTCCTTAAATATTATTTTAAATTACTATGATGAAGAAATAAATGGATTATAAATACCTTTATAAAATAAGTGTCTTATTGCTGTACCTCTTTTCATTATTAGTTTTCTTCCTAAGTGTATTTTTAATTTCTGAAAATGCAATTTAAAAATTAATTTAATATTTACATAAAAATCATTTTGTAATTTGTATAATGGTATTTTTGAGATCAAGTAAATGGAGTAATAGTTTTGCTTTTTAAGGATCCACTACTATATAATGGTAATCTTCTTATTTACAATATATAAAGTATAATATGTAGGCAAAAGTGAGACTTTTATCTGGTAAAAAGATCTTTTATTATGTAACAGATGTAAAAGCATTTTTATTCCTATATTTTTACTACACGTTTCAGATGGTTTAATAACAGTGGTTGGCCAGGCGTGGTGTCTCACACCTGTAATCCCAGCACTTTGGGAGGCTGAGGTGGGTGGATCACGAGGTCAAGAGATGGAGACCATCCTGGTCAACATGATGAAACCCCGTCTCTACTAAAAATACAAAAATTAGCTGGGCGTGGTGGCGCGCACCTGTAGTCCCAACTACTCGGGAGGCTGAGGCAGGAGAATTGCTTGAACTCAGGAGGTGGAGGTTGCGGTGAGCCGAGATCGTGCTATTGCACTCCAGCCTGGGTAAGAAGAGTGAAACTCCGTCTCAAAAAAAAAAAAAAAAAAAAAAAAAAACCAGTGGTTGTTTTAAATTAACATAGTTTTAGTTTTATAATAGAATGGACATTTTAGATAGATTATTTAGACATATCCTGTCTTAAATTACATAATCTAATATAACAAATATGAAGATAATATGATTATAGGGTACATTTTACTTCATACACCTTTTTCACTTAAAACATGTAAGCATTTTAAAATTGTTGAACAGACTTCATAATGATTTAAGTGGTGGGATTGCTTTATTAAGTTAATACAATATAAAGTGCTAAAGCATTTCGAAACTGTTTTGCACTAATATTTCTAAACTCTTGCTTTTTTGCTTTTAGAAACAACATTGTTAATAACCATTTTCATTTACTTAAGTTTGTTTTTCTGTTTTACTTCTATAAATTGCATTTAGGTAATGATAACTTTGATAAGCAAGTGTAGTTCCAGAGAGGGGCATCTATAAAATTAAAGCATGTAAGTAACATACTTTATGATAAATAGATTTAGAATCAAGAAGATGAATTCTAAAATAACAGAAGTGGTAACCTTGGGGAGAGGATTATTGCCTTCTAGTACTTAAAATCTCCTTTTAGATAAAAGACTTGTATACTTTCTTCATTGATTTGTATACTTTCCTCATTGTGTCACTGAGTTTTTACATCTACTGGGTAGGAGTTTTTAAAACAATTTCTTTACATAATAACATTTCTAAAGTAAAATGACCAACTAATGTCATAGAAATCTTGAAAACAGTGATAATATTTATTTGATGCTTAAATTGTGCTGGATACTGTACTGGAAAATATATATACAGACTTCATTCATTCTGTACAGGTATGCTCTTAAACAGATGCAGATGAGTTTCTTAGTCTTAATTATCACATGACCTGGATGGTGCCTCCTTTCTGATAAAAAGCATATTGATATATATCCATGGCACAACAAATATTTATGGTGTATCAGCGTCTTCTCATGCTGCTATAAAGAAATATCTGAGACTGGGTAATTTATAAAGAAAAGAGGTTTAATTGACTCACAGTTAGTTCTGCATGGCTAGGGAGGCCTCGGGAAACTTACAGTCATGGTGGAAGGCACCTCTTCATAGGGTGGCAAGAAAGAATGAGTGCTGCGCAAAGGGGGAAGGCTCTTATGAAACAAACAGATCTCATGAAAACTTATTGACTATCATGAGAATATCATGGGAGAACCATCCTCATGATTCAATTACCTCCTACCAAGTCCCTCCCACCACATATGGGGATTATGGGAACTGCAATTCAAAATGAAATTTGGGTATGCACACAGCCAAATCATATTATTTCAACCCAGCCCCCCCAAAATCTCATGTCTTCATATTTCAAAACATAATCATGGCTTTCCAAGAGTCCCCCAAATTCTTAACTCATTCCAGCATTAACCCAAAGTCCAAGTCTATGAGCCTATAAAATCAAAAGCAAGTTAGTTACTTCCTAAATATAATGGAGGTACAGGCATTGAGTAAATACACCCATTTCAAATGAGAGAAACTGGCCAAAAAAAGGGGATTTAAAAAAATTATTTTGCTACAGGCTCCATGTAAGTCTGAAATCCAATAGGGCAGCCACTAAACCTTAAAGTAGCAAAATAATTTTCTTTCACTTCATGTCTCATATCCAGGTTATGCTGATGCAAGAGGTGGGCTCCCACAGCCTTGGGCAGCTCCTCCCCCATTGCTCCAGGCTGCTTTCACAGGCTGGTGTTGAGTACCTGCAGCTTTTCCAGATGTACGGGTGCAAGCTGCAGGTGCATCTATGATTCTGGGATCTGGAAGAGTGTGGCTGTCTTCTCACAGTTCCACTAGGCAGTGCCCCAGTGGGGACTCTGTGTGTGAGCCCTGAGCCCACATTTCCCTTCTGTACTGCCACCGCAGAAGTTCTCCATGAGGGCACGACCCCTGCAGCAAACTTCTACTTGGACATCCTAGTATTTCTCTACATCCTCTGAAAGCTAGGCAGAGGTTCCCAAATCTCAGTTCTTGACTTCCAACGGTTGGGGCTTTCACCCTATGAATACATGGCCTGAGCTGTACCTTGGCCACTTTAAGCCATGGCTGGCACAGCTGGGATGCAGGGCACCAAGTCCCTAGGCTGCGCACAGCTGGGGGTTCTGGTCTCACCCCAGGAAAACATTTTTTTCCTCCTAGGCCTCAAGGCCTGTGATGGAAGGGGCTGCCAAAAAGGTGTCTGATATGCCCTGGAGTCATTTCCCCAATGCTCTTGTGATTAACATTCTGCTCCTCCTCACATATGCAACTTTCTACAGTAGGCTTAAATTTCTCTCACAGAAAATAGGTTTTTCTTCTCTATTGCATTGTCAGGCTGTAAAATTTCCAAACTTGTATGGTATGCTTCCTCTTGAACACTTTGCCACTTAGAAATTTCTTCTGCCAGGTACCCTAAATAATCTCTCTCAAGTTCAGTGTTACACAGAGCTCTAGGGTAGGGCCAAAATGCCACCAGTCTTTTTGCTGAAGGAGACCAAGTGTCATATTTGCTTCAGTTACCAACAAGTTCCTCATCTCCATATGAGACCATGTCACCTTGGATTTCATTATCCACATCACTATCAGCATTTTTGTCAAAGTCATTCAGCAAGTCTCTAGAAAGTTCCAAATCTTTCTACATCTTCCCATCTTCTGAGACCTCCAAGTCTCTAGTAATTTCCAAATATTCTCACATTTTCCTGTGCTCTGAGCCCTACAAACTGTTCCAACCTCTTCCTGTTATCCAGTTTCAAAGTCAGTTCCACATTTTCAGGTATCCTTATAGCTGCACCCCACTCTACTGGTACCAATTTACTGTATTAGTCTGTTCTCACGCTGCTATGAAGAAATACCTGAGACTGGGTACTTTATAAAGAAAAGAGGTTTAATTGACTCACAGTTCAGCATTTTTGGGGAGGCATCAGGAAACTTACAATCATGGCAGAAGGCATTTCTTCATAGGGTGTCAGGAAATAGAATGAGAGCTCAGCGAAGGGGGAAGCCCTATATAAAACCATCAGATCTTGTGGATACTTACTCACCCTCATGAGAATAGCATGGGAGAACCAACCTATAATTCAGTTACCTCCAAAAGGGTCCCTCCTACCACATGTGGGCATTATGGGAACTGCAATTCTAGATGAGATTTGGGTGGGGACACATGGCTAATAAAGATTTTACATCTCTTGTCTATGTCCAGTTGAGTTGGTGTTTACTAAGAGTTTTATTCATTCTCAAAATAAATAGAGAGTATCAGGAGTGCTGAGTGGTTTAAGGCATCAGATTCAAAATGATTTCTTCTAATGTACATGTTATCTTCATTGAGTCATACATAAGACACACAATATTAACATATGCAGAGAAGATGTTACTTTTTTAATGAAAGTTAAGTTGGTGTTTCAGAAGTATTCATAAAGACATATTCAAATGAGTGATCTTATGAGACAAGTATAGAATATTAGGAAAAAAAGCATGAAAATAGGCTTAGTGTGATGGTTCACACTTGTAATACAAGTGGAAGGATCATTTGAGGCCAGGAGTTTCAACACCAGCCTTGACAACATAGACTCTGCCTCTAAAAAATAAAAATAAAAATAAAAAATTAGCAGGTATTAGTGCAGCCACTCTGGAAGATAGTGCAGTGATTTCTCAAAGATTTAATGGCAAATAACATTTAATCCAGCAATCTCATTACTGAGTATGTACCCAGAGGAATATAAATCCTTCCAATATATAAGACCCATACACACATATGTTCATTGCACCACTATTCACAATAGCAAAGACATGGGATCAACCTAAATGCCCATCAGTGATAGACTAGATGAAGAAAATGTGGTACATATACACCATGGAATACTGTGCAGCCATAAAAAGAACAAGATCATGTCCTTTGCAGGGACATGGATAGAGCTGGAGGTCATAATCCTTAGCAAACTAATACAGGAACAGAAAATCAAATACTACATGTTCTCACTTATAAGTGGGAGCTAAATGATGAGAACACATAAACACATAAAGGGGAACAGCACACACTGGGACCTTTTGGAGGATGGAGGGTGGGAGGAGGAAGAGGATCAGGAAAAATAACTAATGGGCACTAGGCTTAATACATGGGTGATGAAATAATCTGTACCACAAACCTCCATGACACAAGTTTACCTGTGTAATAAATATGCACTTGTATTCCTGAAAAAGTTAAAAAATAAAAGTAAAAAATAAGGAAGTTCATGCCACTTTGTTTTGCATTTTAATAAAAGGACTTAATTTGCACACAAAAAATAGCAGAGTAGGATGGCATGTGCTAGTTGCATGGGAAGCTAAGATGGAAGGCATGCTTGAGTCTGGGAAGTGGAGGCAGCAGTAAGTTATGACCTCACCATTGTACTCCAGCCTAGGTGACAGCAAGAACCTCTCTCTCAAAAAAAAAAAAAAAAACCTGAAACATGCAAATATTTACTCAGGTGATAAGTGTATTTTCTCCCTCAGAAGAAATTGAATCCTTAAATTATAAGTGGTAAATTATGGGTATCATCTATGCAAGAAATATTACCTGGACATACAATAACTTTCCTCTGTTTTATGTATATACTAATTTATGCATCAAAATAAAATTTTGTGTGAATATAGATATGTATGCTTTAATCAATAATTGTCTAAGGAACAAATTCACATGTATCCTACATTAACCAACATTTTAATTAACTATTCAATTATTCATTCTGATTTTAAAGCATCCTACTTACGTTTATTCTGTGCTGAGTTTTCTACTTTCTTTATCTAGGAAATTCTTGCTTGGTTTATTTCCTAACTTTGTAAACCATATCCTCCATTTGATTTGATTCAAGGCCATGTGAAGAGATATCTGAAAAGTTATTTGTCTGAAAATAATGTTACCGTGATCCTTAACTTTACTGATAATTTTTCTGGACATAGAGTTCTTCATTGACAGTCATTCTTTAGACATTCAAAAGATGTTTCCTGACTCAATAGCAGAGATGCTTCTAGTGTCACTATTCAGAAATCTGAGGGCATTTCATTGCTGACTCTTTGAATATGATCAGATTTATCCCTCTATGGTACATTCATAATAATCTCTTTCTAACCAAGTTCTGAAAATTGCCAATACTGTATCTTTTTATCAGTCTATTTTCATCCCCTGTGTTGAACCTTTTCAGTCTGGGTCCCATACCTTTCCATCTTGGGAAATTTTATAAAACATTCTGATGATGCTGTTTTTATTTTCTAACTTATTTATTAATGGAAATACTTTTATGTGGCTGTTGCACTTCCTGAGCTGGTTCTCTTATTTTATAAAGTCTCTTCCCATATATTACATTTCTTTGCATATATTTATTGTGTATTCTGGAAATATTCTGGGGAATTTTCTTAATTTACCTTTCATCTATTGAATTCCATTTAGCTGTAAGTTTTGGAAAAATATTTTTAGTTTCTAATAACTCTTTTTGTCTTTTCTTTTATACAACCGTGTAATATGTTTTCTCCTGTCTTTCTCTCTTTTTCTCTTGGTAGTCATGACTGAATTTTTAAAGAAATATTCTTTTTCCTGCATCTTCTCAATTGTATCCTACTTGTGATTGTTTTCTTTGGTTAACGTTGTGCACATTGTTTATTATTTTCCACATCAGAGACTTTGGTTTGGATAATTTTTTGTTGTTGTCTAATCATGGCTGAGTAGAAGACTCAGTAGCTGGGATAAAGTTCAAATTATAGGAGTTGCGTATATTGATTTTTGAACGTCCTTGAAGATGATCTTGGTAGGCCGCTTATTGAAGAACAGTGCTTTCTATGTCTTTAAGTTCTCTATTAGGACATTAGATTCTCCAAAGTAGAGTATTCCAGTTTTTTTCCCCATGGAAGATATAATCTGACTGGCATAGTACTAGAAGCTAAGTGGGAGAACCACACTGAGAGTTTCAGAATTTTGCATTCCTTAAGCAGATATTCATCATTTCTCATGTATTGATATGATATTCCCGGTTCCAAGATCCTCTGTTTTAGCTTCTTCCAAATAGAAAATCTCTAGACTTCTGCCAAGGTGAAATAAAGGTAGACAGCCAGTGGCCTGGGCAGGGTGTGTTGGGGGTGGAGGGGTAGGTGGGTTTAGGTGTCTCGTATTCTAACTGCTTCTCAAACACTTTCATCCATGCCTACCCATTTAGCATCCTCTTTACCCCAAGTTCCTAAAGTGACTCAGTCTACAATTCTCAGGCGTTTTGAAGAATTTGCCGCATTGGGTTGTTCCTCAGCATTCCCTACTGCCAATTAAGGAAGCAGCTTTGTCAGGTATTCTATCCACCAGCTTCTGAGTTTCCAAAAACGTATTGCTATGTTTCCTTTCATTTTCTCTGTTATTTGTGGCCGGATAATTTTTTATTATTTATTCACCACAGCTTTTGTGTTTTTCTGAAAGAGAAAAATTAATAGTATCTGTTCAATGTGCCGTCTTATTGCAGTAGCCCATGGATTGCATTTTCATAAATTAACATTGATCATGATGTGAAAATTGGATTGTAAAAGGCAAGAATGGAAGCAGGGGCATCTGTTACAAGGCTATTTTAGTAGTCAGTGCAAGAAGGGGCAATGCCTTGAGCAAAGTGGTAGACAGTGAAAATGAAGTGAAGTGGTTATTTTCAGCTACATTTTGGAGATAATTTTATCTGACAAATATTGGTAAGAAAAGACAGTCTAGAGTTTTAAACATCTGATTGACTGTGTGAATATAGTTTTCCTAAAGTAGGAAAGAATCAAACAGGAACATGGTGGGATAGATCAAATAATCTATTAGGGATTTTTACACTGTAATTCTTGTGAATATTCAAATAGCAATGTCAAATAAATGTAAGTGTCAAAAGTTCAAGATTGAGAGATCTGAGTTAGAAATATAAATTTGGTGTGATCAATATGCCAATATTATTTTAAACCATGAAACAGCTGGGCATGGTGGCTCACGTCTGTGATCCCAGAACTTTGGGAGGCCAAGGCAGGTGGATCACGAGGTCAGGAGTTCGAGACCAGCCTGACCAACATGGTGAAACCTCATCTCTACTAAAAATACAAAAATTAGCTGGGCATGTGGCTGGACGTGGTGGCACACACCTGTAATCCCAGCTACTCAGCAGGCTGAGGCAGGAGAATTGCCTGAACCTGGGAGGCGGAGGTTGCAGTGAGCCAAGATCCTGCCACTGCACTCCAGCCTGGGAGACAGAGTGCGATTTCGTCTCAATCAATCAATCAATCAATCAATCAAACCATGAAACTTCTGATACCTATGAGGAGAGTCTATTGAAGAGAAGGCTTGGGAGCAAGTCCTGATAAACTTCAACCTTTAGGGGCAAGGAAGAGGATGAGAAGCAAGAGAAGGGAATGGAAAAGTGATCAGTGAAGAAAAAGAAAACCCTGGACCTTTAGGTGCTTAAAGAGAAAGGGGATATGGATTCTGTTGAAAAGATGCTAAGAGGCCAAGTAAAATGAGGGCACAAGTGATTAATGGATTTTGCAACTTGAAGATTATTGTGAGCCTTGACTAGCATAGTAGGGAGGATAGAATCATGAATGGAAAGGGTTGAATAGAGAATTGATATTTACAAAAAGAAACTTAATACACACAGCTCTTTTCTACAAAAGGGGACTAGATAAAGAGTTAACAGCCTGAGCGATATGTGGAAAGACAAAAGGGATTCTTTTAAAGGATATTGATTTGTACGTGTATAGAGACTCTGAAAGCATCTTAATCATTAAGAAAAATATATCTTTATTATCATATATAATGATAAAATCTTATATATTGTGACACTTCATGGATAATATAGCACTAAATTATAGAAAAGTGTATTTATCACATATTTCTATGCATGGTTGCTGTTTTTAAGACCATAGTTGAAAAAAACAGAATCTATGAAATTTTAGCTTAATATAGTGTTTCCTATTTATTGGCAACTGTTTTTCATCCACTACTGAGTACATGCTAGACTGCCTTATTATTTTTTTAAGAAGATTACATTATTATTTACATTCTATAATTTTACTTCTCTTTTACAAAATAATGAGCTTGAAGCTGTGCTTTGCATTGCGAAAGTGTGGCTAGAATTGATTTAGGTAACCCTTCTGAATCATTTTAATGCAAAGCAGACCATGGGTTTTTTATTGCCTAATTTTTAAAACAGAAAGTCCCGAGGAGGTTTAATTTACTGATGATTCAGAAGTGCTCATTGGAACCTATAGTTATTGCTTCACAGGATTACCGAAGGTTGGATCAGAACTACAGAGCAATAATGCACATAATATTCTCCTGGGTTGCTGTGAACAGCAAAGGCTGCCATTTGGGTGTAGCTTTATTTAAACACAGAAAGTTTGCCTTGAGGTATACACTTTGTTATATTGCAATGTAAAAATTGGGGATGGGACTGGGAGTCAGTGGATGATGATTTTGTCAGCTCCAGAAACTTTTGTTAGATGAATGGTTTTAAATAGATAATTACAGGGGATATGGATTTTAGGTGGTCAAAGGAAAAATAAGGAGCTTTTTTTTCTCCTGTGTGAACTAGATTTGTTCAGATTGCCGCTTAGTTGCTGACCACTTGCTAACTCCCAGAGGTGCACTCCTACAGTGGTGAGGTGAATGGAGCCTTGTGGTGCCACCCAATGCAAACTGGATGCATGTGTGCTCAATGTCAGAATAAATTCAGTCACACAAGCTTGAAAGCAAAGCAGTCTCTGACAAACTAAAAGAAGTAATGTAGAATTTAAAGAATGTTGTATTAAAATTAAAATATTTGGGAAAAATAATTATTTTTCTAATTAAAGAATTAACATGTACAGTATGGGAAGTACAGAACATTAAGATGAAAAATATTCTCTTTCTACCACTCAGAGATTTTTGTCATAATAACAATAATGATCATATTGTATATGGCATTGTATCCCATTTTTCCATTGTATCCTATTTTTCTTTTCTTTCTTTCATTTTTTTTTTCTGGAGTCTCATTCTGTTGCCCATGCTGGAGGTCAGTGGTGCCATCTTAGCTCGCTGCAACCTTTGCCTCCTGGGTTCAAGCAGTCCTCCTGCCTCAACACTTGAGCAGCTGGGATTACAGGTGTGTGCTACCACCTGGGCAAATTTTGTATTTTTAGTAGAGATGAGGTTTCACCATGTTGGTCAGGCATGTCTCAGGTGATCTTCCCACCCTGGCCTCCCAAAGTGCTGGGATTACAGGCATGAGGTACCACGCCCAGCCATATACTATTTTTCTGTTACGACATAATCAATTTCCAGTGTTAGTGTAGTTATGATCATGTTGTTGGATATTATGTTTGTTTGTGACTTTTAATTCTTATTTTGTTATTTATATGTAGTTATTTAGTTATTTATTATAGAATCATTCATTCTATAAATAATCTCTTTGTTAACAAATGGTTTGGACTATTTTTACCCCTAAAATTAGAATATTGGGTTAGATTATGGATATTTTTAATGTGTTTGATACACATTGCCAAATTTTATTCCAAGTAAAATACAGTGTACGTTTTCATCAGTCATATGAGAGAATACTATTTCATAACAATTTCATTGACAAGATTATTGCTGTCATTATTTCTAATTATATGTTGCAAAATAACTGGTTTTGCAATTTTGATATAAATATATTTGAATATAAGAAAGTTCAATGCTTTATAGTATAATTACTTATTGGTCTTTGGTATCTATGTCATATAAAGGATAGATTTAAGGACAGACCTGAAACTAATTTGAAAGGACTGGCCCTCAGAAAGTCAACTTTCACATTTCCTATTTTTAATAAACACATATATGCATTCAATGGGCAGAATGATGTTTTGATTATGTAAATAAATTGGCAGTATTTTTTTCGTAAGGTGTTTGATATGACTGCTGAAGATTTAAATATTTATTTAAATTATATTATTTAGATAATATTTACATGAATTTACATTTAATCAGTGTACATTTATTTAATACCAAACGTGTTATAATGGGAGAAAAATAGAAAACATTCTGTCTACATGGACTTGAAATTTTAATGAAGAAGCCAAAAATTAATGGAATACACATACATGGAAGTAAATGTAAAATTTTACTGTGATAAGTAGTATAGGTTTATAGTCTACTGAGGTTACAAAAATAGTTGGACTAACTGATCTAGTTAGAACAATAAAACAAGGGAGAGATACAGTGAAATCTGGAGAAAGAAGTTAACCAGTGATAAAAGAGAGTAGGATTGTTCTAGGAAGTGTAAGCTGCATGTACAAAGGTTCTGGGTCATAGAGGAGGATTACATATTTGAATAGAGAGAGGATCATAGCTCAAGAAGAAAGGAGAAAGAATGGAGGGTCTAAAGCGTTAAGAGTCTTGTAAGTTTTAGATAATATAATTGTAAACTCATATATTTAGAAATTATGAATAGTACAGTTGATCTTCATTATTTATGAATTCTTGTGGTTGTAAATTTGCTTACTTGCTGAAATTTATTTGGAACACAAAGATCAATACTTGGGGCTTAGTTGTGGTCATTTGTAGATATGTACCTGTGTAGAGTATTAATATTAAATTTTTGTGATTGTCTGATGTGCACATTCCCAGATGAGGTTGAATGAGGCAGATATTCTACCTTGTTTCAGCTCACATACTGTAAACAAGTATATTTTTCATAGTATATTTAGTGTCACACTTTTTTTGCATTTTGTGCTCCTGGTGGATGACTTCACTGCTTAAAATGGCCCCCAAGCATAGTAAACAGTGCCCAATGTTTCTAAACACAAGCGGAGTGTGATGTACCTTATGGAGGGAATGCATGTGTTAGATAAGCTGTGTTCAAGAATGAGGTGCATGGTAGTTGGCTGTGAGTCTAATGTTAATGAGTCAAAAATATGTATTAAATAAGGTGTCTTCAAACAGAAGCACATATAAAACAAGCAATTATTACTATTATTGTTTTGTTTTTTATAGAGACAGAATCTAGCAATATTGCCCAGGTTGGTCTCAAACTCCTGGCCCCAGGCAATCTTCCCACCTTGATTACCCAAAGCACAGAGGTTACAAGTGTGAGCCACTATGCCTGGTCTAAAACAAGTCTTTATATTGATCAGTTCACAAAAATGTTTTGATAGGAGGCTAGCAAGAACCTAGCACGTTATTTCTTGTAGGAGCAATGGTTCAGTATTTGCTAATGCTTGTTTATGGCAATTTCATAGAACATAATTGTTGTTAACAAAAAGAATAGATGTATTTATTTAAAAAATAATACCTAAAATTTTCTTTGCTTATACATGTATTGACTCTTTAACTTTGCCACCATTATGTGAGATTGGTATTATTATTATTATCAATGTTCCATGATTTAAATGCAGAATCTTAGGAGTTAAAAAGTTAGACTACTTGCCCAAAAAAGAATAATGGCAGGAACAACAGCTGCAGCAACAAAATTTCACAATTAACGAAGTATCTTCCTCTTTTTATGTCATTTGATTTCTACAGACCTCTCTGAGAGTGATAGGGAACACTTTCTTTCTCCGAATTGGCTAATGAGGAAGCCAACACTTAGAGAAATTAATTGCCCAAGGTTCCCTTTCCAACACACATTGTGCACTGCTCTTTCCACACTATCTACGTTTCTTAGAATAATAATGAAATTAGCATGGAACAGAAACCCTGTATTACTGCATTATATGCTTTATACTGGACACCTTCAGAGATAGAAGACTTAGTCCTTTACCCCCAGGGAAAGGAAAAAGAAAGAAGTTTTTGACTAAAAATGTATCCACTATTTAGTTAATAGTATGACAAAATGCTTTCCACCACTCATAGTAACTTTCCTTTTGCTAAATCTGATGCATCTTTACCCAAAATCTAGCATTTTTGAAATTAAAAGTGAAAGGCTTGATTGGAAGATTGATTATCGTGGTCCTCTGATATATTTAATATCTTTTAAATAAATGGCAACTAGAGATTGCTTGAAAAGGCCTCAATCATATTTATCTTTGATATTGAAATATTTGGCTATATTATTCCTCTTACACAAAATTGGAATCTTCATTTTAAATTAGGATAAAACTCCGTTATTACTCTTTTTTAGAAAAAGAGTGATTTCACTGAATTATCTTTCATATTATAAAGTTTATAACTTTTTATTTTACTAAGTATATGGTTTCTAATTATATTTCTTACTAGTATATTATGAATAAAAATATACTATGAATATATTTTACTAAGTGTTTCTTCCTTCTACAAGAAAAAAATAAAGCACTAAGTTCCTGCTAACCTCCCATATATAAGTTATGGAGGTTTGCAAAACTCTAAGTTATTATATATTGGAGGGATACACCTCAGTTTCATTATCTTGTACTCATGCTGACATTTCACTGAAAGTTCTTGGCTTCTTCTATTTTGTTATATCAGCCCTTGCAGATAGGGACTTTAAGTCCTGGATTTCTCTCAGTTTTGCATGTGGGGATCTTTCTGTTGCTTCTATGTCATATGGCTCCACATAAAATAAGGTGGGCTGTTAATGAACCATCTATTTCCAGCCTCTTTTCCGTCCCAAGATTATGATGCTAATCCTCCTGGGTCACAGTGAGCTAGTTTAGGAAACCAGGATAAATCTTATATGCATTACCCCCATGTGCTTCCTAGGGACCTTGTGGACTTCCTGATGCTCTAATTTTTAACCTACCAGGTATCCAGGTATACCTGTTTTTTACCCTCTCCCCTCCCCTAATTTATCACATATGCAGGGTGGTTGTATGGGCGGTGTCTTTATCAAAGACCTACTGAATCTGTGTATTTCTTACCTCCTTTCCAACTCTTCCACTCCCTGTAAAACATGGGATATTTAGCTCCTCTCTGGGTTGGATATTGCACTTCTAATTTGTGACATATTCATTGTTATTTCATGAGTCCCTTTAGATATTTGTAATTCTAAAAATAAACTCCAATTAAACTCTACAGCCTGTTTGCTTATTTATATGTTTATATGTGTATTTATTTAAGGGAGGCATTTCTTTTCTGAGACAGTGAATGGCTTAAATAGCTTAGCTGTTTTAATTGAAAGGGAAAATAGCATACAAATAATTGGTTAGTATTGAAAATTGCTGTATTTCACTACATAGTACAATTCTCATGTACATTGTAACACGATACAGAAAATAACCATGATAAAATATGGACATTTTTCCAAGTTTCATGGAAATTTCATAATCATTTCATTTCCCATGAAATAATTCTGTCATTTTGGGGAAACTACTGTTAGTTGACTAGAATACCATGGAATCTATACAGTTATTTTGAGTAGAACATTACTGTCCTGAATGACATATTTTCACATGCAAACATAATTCATGGATCTTTATTCAAATATGTTGTTGGGCTTGTTACACAGAACATATCAATTCTTTAGAGTAAAATCTGGGGGACTTATGTATTTGTCTTTCAGTATTCTATTGATGATTTTTAAATGGTCATTTGTATTTAAAACATTTAATGAAATATTATCAATGATTCTGACTGAAGACCACTGTGTGATAAAACTTGTCAAAGGCAAATTTAAAAAATAAAACAAGAACTAATGTTTTTTCTGTAGTGACAGGCTTAGGTACTATGGAATAAGGAATATTTGAGAAGTTAAAATAACAGTCTCATTGTTTTCAGTATACTTCTTATCTGACAATTTCAGAAATTAAGATAATAAAGTCTTAAAAACAAAGGGAATATATCTGTAAACAGAAATTTTCTTTCAGTTTCATAGTAAGTATCTACAAATTGTGAGTTGCTTTTTTGGAGATAATTTTTTTTAAGTGAGAACTGGATTCCAGGAGTAGAAAAAAGACCAAAAGCAAATGGCACAGCAGGGGTAGAAGTTCCTGCAGTTAGCCTTGGGAGAAAGTAAGAAACTCTGTGAAAGTAAAAATGAATATGAGAACCACAATCCTATGCCTGCTTAGGAATAGAGCTGAAATGTACAAAAATAGTAAAAAGTTAAGGGCTCTGTGAATTTGTTTATTTGGGATGGGGTAAGTGGACTTATCAGAAAATAACAAATGAACTCTATTATAAATAGCTTAAATCTTCAAAGTTGGTACTGCAAAAATGGTCAGAACATTATCAACTTTTTGGTTAAAGATATGCATTCCGGGGTCAGGAGATGGGAATCACCTTAGTATACATATTACCTGCAACAACCTCACTGAAGCATTAGGAAAGTTTCAAGAGCAACTATACTGCGCATTGGGTATTTTCGATAGTCACTGTTAAAACTCATTTAAATGTTACATCATGTATTTTAGATTTTTATATCATGTGTAAAATTAAAAAAATACCTGTGGATACAGATTGTAGAGTTTCCTTGTAAACTTGGGTTTCCATCTATGTTTTATTTTTAATATTTTACATTCTGTAGGTAGGCATTGAAACCAAGATGTCATAGATGAGAAAAGATAACTTTTTGTCTGATTCTTTTCCAAATAACTTTTATTGAATAAATTTCTGATAGTAGAAATATTGTATCCAAGAGTATATACTTGTGAAATTTATAACAATTTTCAGATAGCAATCAAGTACAGATAAAACAGAGATTCTCATTTTATTTAATCTCTGACAAAATGATATGGAAAGTAACAAAATATTATCTTTATAGTTTTTATTACTAATTTTCTTTTTGTCAGTTGGCTTAAAATGCTAATACAAACTCCTGTTTCTTGACAGTCTTTATGTTCAATTTGTAAAATCTCACTAGACTAATTCCCTCTGTCTTTTGAAATTTGATCTTAAGACAGATTGTTTTCTACTTCTAAATAATGGATTATTTACATGCACCTTCTCATTCTCATTGTCTAAAAAGTTTCATATGTCAGATCTGAAGAAAACACTTCTTAATTAATAATGGTGCTACCAGTTAATCACTCAGTGACCATTATGAGTTATACATGATCCAGATCTATTTTACCCAAATCTAAAAGTATTTTTTAAGTATGACAAGAAGCCTGATATAGATGACAGATTTTTTTCTGATACATGTGACATGAAATCAATTTATATGATGCATATATATAAAATTTAAAAGAGATCAGGCGTAGTGGCTTATGTCTGTAATCCCAGAACTTTGGGAGGCCAAGGTGGGAAGATCACCTAAACCCATGAGTTCAAGACCAGTCTGGGCAACACAGTGAGACCTTGTCTCCATGAAAGTTAAAAAAAAAAAAAAATTAACCAGGCATGAAGGCATGTGCCTGTGGTCCCTGCTACGAGGAAGGCTGAGGTAGGAGGATCTGTTGAGCCTTGAAGGTCAAGGTTACAGTGAACCATGACTGCACAACTACATTCAGGCCTGGAGGACAAAGTGAGATCCCATCTCAAAAAAATTAAATTAAATTACAAACTGAAATTTAAAGGGTAGAATTATTTAAAGGGTAGAATTATTTTAAGAACTCTCATATGTGAAATTGACCATTAAATCTGAAGAACAAGAATGATTCTTCCAAAACTTCAATTTATTATAAACTACATTTAAACGAAACTTACAAAACTTCCCACGTATGGGAAATTAAATAAAATATTAAAGAAAAAAAACTTTCAGATTTTCAGTTATTTCAAAATGACTAAAAGCTTTATTATCCTAGAAAGAAAAAACAAAAACAAAAAACCCTTAAACTAAGTCACTGAAATTCAGTCACGGAATTGGAAAAATGCACTAACATATTTACAATAGCTTTTAGCTCACAAAGGAAACCAGCAGGAATTGACTGTCAGAATCCAAAGGAAAAAAAAATACTAATATATAATAGTTATATTAAATTTTTATTGTCAGAAAAGCTGAAGAGATTTTAGTTTTTGCTTTTGTTTTTCTTGTACTACAACTTTTTTTTCTTTTCTTTCTTTCTCTCTGTTTTTCCTTTCTTTCCCTTCCTTCCTTCCTTCCTTCCTTTTTTTGAGACAGAATCTCATTCTGCCTCCCAGGCTGGAGTGCAGTGGTGCTATCTCAGCTTACTGCAACCTCCACCTCCTGGATACAAGCATTCCTCCTGCCTCAATCTCCTTAGTAGCTGGGATTACAGGCACCCATCACCATGTATTTTCAGTAGATACTGTGTTTCCCCATGTTGTCCAGGCTGGTCTCAAACTCATGATCTCAAGTGATTCACCCACCTCGGCCTCCCAAAGTGCGGTGATTACAGGGGTGAGCCACTGTGCCCAGCCATATATTTTTTACTTTCTGTCTTGTGGAATTAATTCATATATTTTATTTGTAATTTTCTATGATTAAAAGCCCCTAAATCTCATGGGTAAAGAATAAATTTGTAAAACATTTGAATTTAAAATGATACAACTTAAGTACATAAATTATTCTGTAGCATATTTAAGTTTACAACATCCATTAATCTATTGCCTGCATTATATGTATCCAAAAAGCATGTACTAAAAATAAATTTAGCTCATCTTATTTCTAGATTAAATGAGCTATCATTTGGCTATTGAAGCATATGCATGATTTGATCAATGGCATGACTCTCAGATCTAAAATATCCCTATGTCTGTGAAATGCATCATATTAAATTTATAACCACTAGTGAGCATAGGGTAGAATTCATGGATAGTATCCTTGGAGTACAAGATTTTGTGTTTGTTTCTCTTTGTGGTTATTTTATCAGCTAATAATTTTTTTTTCTATAACCATCTCAATAATTCATCCAAAAACCCTTATCTTCCCTCAGTCTCAGTCACAACTGGATTCTTTATTCACATTTATAGCAGCTTGTCAGTATTGAAATGAGTCTTGTTTAGGTGATTCCAGATGGTTAATTCGTTTATATCTGCAAAATGTGACTATTCTGTGAGATGTATTTTTCTTAAAGTTTTGTATTCTAAACTGCAGAGGAAAGAAACATTAGAACCTAGAGGGATATTAGACCAAAATCACACACACACACACACACACACACACACACACACACACACACGAACAAAAAGAAAAATAAAACTCAGAAGCTTACATGATGATTCAGCAGGTTCATGGGGAGATGAGTGTCAAGAATTTGCGTTTACTGCACACAAAGTCCATTTTAATGAAATCTGATTTTCTTCCTTAAAATGACAAAGTTTTTACTCAAATAATCTCAGCATATTACTTTATATTAAGGAAGTACTTAATAAATTTTAGCATAGATTATAGATCTCAAAATTTTGTTTCTGACAGCATTCTCAATAATCATTTACCCAACGTTTTTATTTTGTAGATAAGGAAATTGGGCTCAAATGGGTGATTTGCTAAATAAGTCGGCATCAAAGTGACATTGTACAAGTTTGTCTCACAAATTTCTCAGCAACTAGTCAAGTATAGAGAATCCCTGATTCAGGGTGGTTCAATGTACAAGTTTTTGACTTTATGATGGTGCAAAAGTAATACATATTCAATAGAAACCATACTTTTAATACCCATACAACCCATTTTTTTCACTTTCAGTATTCAGTAAATTACATGATGTATTATACAGTTTATTATTAAATAGTCCTTGTGTTAGAGATTTTGCCTAACTGTAGGCTAATGTAAGTGTTCTAGGCACATTAAAGTTAGGCTAGGCTATGATATGATGCTCCATAGGTAAGATCTATTAAGCGAAGTTTTAAATTGATATTTTCAATGTATGAGATGCATTGAATATAACCTCATCACAAGTTTAGGATTAGTTGCTATATATATTATGTTATCAGAAACAAATGGATAAGAATAACCCAAACAATTATTATTAATAGGTGTGCATTAGAAATAAGTTTTGAAAGGATAAAAATCAAAATTATATTTTTAGGCTGGAAGTGATGGCTCAGACTTTAAATGCCAGCACTTTGGGAGGCTGAGATGGGCAGACTGCTTGAGTCCAGGAGTTTGAGACCAGTCTAGCCAATTGGAAAAAGCCCATCTCTTCTAAAAATACAAAAATTAGCTGAGTGTGGTGGCACATGCCTGTAACCCTAGCTCCTCAGAAGGGAGAGAAAGAACTGCTTGAATCTGGGAGGCAGAGGTTGTAGTGAGCCAAGATCACCCCATCACACTGTAGCCTGGGTGACAGAATGTGAGACCCTGTCTCAAAAAAAAATGTATATGTATATATATATATATATATATATATATATATATATATATTAAAGGAGCGATGTCTATTTGTGTTTTGATTTGCAGTAGGACTTCTTAGAAAAATGAGGCAGTAAATTCAATAAGCCATCTTTCTAATTAGTATGGAATATGATGGTAATACTGAGTCAAAATGCTGACTGAATCCTTCAGGCATACACACTAACTTAGTTCCATACTAAATATTTATAGAATGATGACAAAATCCTCCTAGTTTCAACTAAATGTGTTAGGTCTTAGTATCAAGATGACTAGTTTCTCTTATTCTCTGTATCTTTGGCAACATAAATTTTGCTTACTCATTTTCTTTAACTTTGAAAACGTGCTTTGTAAAAGCATTTCTTTTTCCAAGCATGCTATAGAATTCTTCAGTTCCAAAAGAAAATATCATTTCTTTGGAAGTAATTTAAAAAATAAATGCTTGTAATTTAAATAAGAAAACAGATAGTGGATAAAAATATTAAGGAGATTGAAATTAAGGTTAGGTATGTTAAAAAACAAAATCAGTCCTGTTGTCCTCTATTCAAAGTTTTTTTTTTTTTTTTAAACTTAAATCTGAATTTAGTTAATTTTTTGTGATCATCTCCCTTCTTAGAGGATAATCCTGGGAATCCCTTACACTTTATTCTGCCTGTTTCTCAAGGTAAACCTCAGTATTTTTCTCATTCCTTCACCAACATTCTCCTGAAAGTATCTGTCCTCTTCGTTACTTGACCTCCTAGACATGAGAGAAGGATTAACAATGATGCCACAGGATAGGCTGTAGCAAATTCTTTAGGTTTAATATGTTTATATTTCAGAGAAACTAAGTGATTGTATTTTTCTATGTTCATTTTCTCTTTTTCCATATTTAGCCCCCAACAGGGTACACCTTACGGAAGTTGGAAAGGTACTCTGACTCTAGAGCAATGATATTTCCTCCTGATATGTCTGTGAGAAACCCTCAGTGGAACACAGATCCATATAATTTAATTACTTCTAATCCCTAGATCAGAAGTGGGTCAAAATTACAAAAATGTAATCTTTAAACAATTAAATTAAATTATTAATAATCAAATGATCACCTATAAAGATGGCTCAAACTAGACACTGGAACATTGCTAATAACTTCCATTTACTTGTATGCTGTGCTACCATTTCATCTCTTTCGCTTCACCCATTCCAACTAAACTGTATCTTTAATCTATCTATCTATATATTTTTTGAGATGGAATCTCGCCCTGTTGCCCAGGCTGGAGTGCAGTGATGCAATCTCAACTCACTGCAACCCCAGGTTCAAATGATTCTCCTGCCTCAGCCTCCCAAGTAGCTGGGATTACAGGCACCTGCCGCCATGCCCAGCTAATTTTTGTATTTTTAGTGGTGAGACAGGTTTTCACCATGTTGGCCAGACTGGTCTCAAACTCCTGCTCTTGGGATGCGCCCCCCTTGGCCTCCCAAAGTGCTGGGATTACAGGCATGAGCCACCATGCCCTGCTCTATATTTAATTTTGTATGGCGTAGCGCATTGCTTCTTAAAGTTTTATATATGTATGCTTGTTAAATATTTTCACTTCAGTTGGTTCTGAATTTTATATTATTTGCTATAATTTATTTTTCATTGAATATTTCTGTTTAACAAATAAAACATAGTTGCTTAAAGCGATTATTTCTTATCTTCTAGTTTCTGTGGATCAAGAATTTGGAAGTAACTCAGTAAGTAAAATTAGGCTTGGGGTCTCTCATGAAGTTTGGGTCAGATGGCAGCTGAATTTTAGTCATTTGAGGCTTGACCAGCCTTGCTGGATGCACTTTCAAAGGGCATACTCATATGTTCAATAAATTAGTGCTGGAAGATTGACTCCTCTGCATGCAGGCTTCTCAATGGAAATGCTTGAGTGTTCTCATAACATGGCAACTGATTGGCCCCAGTGCCAGTTAATCAAGAGACCAAGGCAAAAGTTGTGATATTTTTAATTTCTTAGTTTTGGAAGTCATATAGAATCACTTCAGCCATAATCTATTGGTTATATAAGTGACCATGATTTAATATGGGAGGAACTCAGAAAAGGCATGGAGACCAAGAACAAGGATCACAGGGCCCTCTTAGAAGCTGAACACTACAGTTCTCCTGGAAATATGCAATTGAGTTGTATTCAGCTTTTTGTTGTTGTTAACAGTACTGGTGTGGATAGTATTATACATATTTCCTTGTACACACATGTAAGAATCACTCTTGGATGTATACCTAGGAATGTGATGCTGGGTCATGGAGTGTGTAACTGTTTAATTTAATCAGATATTCCTAATGTGTTTTCACAAATGGTGATATAACTTTACATTCCCAGAATTCTGTAAAGTACTGTTAATTCATATCTTCTTCATCACTTGGAATTGTTTGTCTTCTTTCTTTATTCCAATCAAATGTGCATATATTACATCTCACAGTGGTCTTGATCTGCATTTCTCTGATTACTCACAAAATAAAACATCTCTTTCAATGTTTATTGTCCATATGGGGTTCCTTGTCATTGAAATATTGATCAATGTCCTTTGCCCAATTTTCTATTAGAATGTCAGTTCCTTATTGATTTACAGGTGTGCTTTAAATATCCTTAATATAGGTTTCTTGTCATACATATACATTTTAAAATTACTTCTGGATTGTACACTGTCTTTTCTGTTTATTTAAGATTTACTTAGATGAACAAAAATAAATGCAGTAGTTCCCAAGGTTTCAGGGACTGTAGACTCTGAAAGTCTGATGAAAGCTATGGACTATTTTCCCAGGAAAAAAGTTCATTTACAAATTCATGCATACAATTTTAAGAAGACAAGGGACTCAGTGGAATCTGTTTAGGTACTCAAGTGACCAGCAGCGTCCTGTCTTGAGAAATCTTACTCTAAAATCTAGATTTAGGGTGACAATTCTTCAATTTTCATTCTATACTCCTGAAGGCCCTAAAAAGCCCATGTCATCTAACATGATTTATAAAGAATTTTAGCTGGCTCATGCCTGTACTTTCAGCCCTTTAGGAGACCAAGGGATGATCACATGAGGCCAGTAAGCAGTTTGAGACCAGCCTGGACCATCTAGTGAGACCTCATCTTCACAAAAAATAATTGCTTAGCCAGGAATGCTGGTGTATGCCTATATTCTCGGCTACTAGGGAGGCTGAGGTGGGAGGATAGCTTAAGTCTGGGAGATGAAGGTTACAGTGAGCTGAGATCATGCCACTGCACTCCAGCCTGGGTGAAAAAGCAAGACCCTATCTCATATTTTTTTCTTTAAATGATGTTTTTGTTCCTTTTTAACTTTTTGGAAATAATTTCAAACATAAGAAAAGTTGAAAGATACATACAAATAATTTCTGCATACCCTTCACTCAGATTCAATTAACATTTTGCCACTTTGGCTTTATTTTCTCTCTTACTCTGTCTCTCTGTGTGTCCCTCTCTCTCCTTGTCTATTTCGATTTCTCTCTCTCTCTGTCTCTCTCTCTGTCTCTCTCTCTCTCTCTCTCTCTCACACACACACACACACACACACACGCATTAACACTTTTTTTCTGAACCATTTGGAGGCGAGTTGCAAGCATCATGCCATCTAAATACTTCAGTGTATATTTCCTGTGAACATGGATATGCATGGGTTTTATGCCTCACATTGCAATTATCAATTCAGTAATGAAGCATTTCAGAACATATAAGATTAAAGATACATGAAGAGTAGAAGCAATATACAGTCTTTGATTGGATCTTCAACTAGAAAAGGCAAACTATTTCTATTAATGATCTTAATGAAAGGAATTTTAATATTCTTAAACTGTGATTATTTGTTAAATTTTTGGCATTAGTCAGTTAAAATCACTTTTCCCACCTGAAGTGTATAGAAAATACTGACATATTATTTTTTATCCTGCTGTATCTTTTAAAAATTAAATGTCATTAATATTATTAGTTTATGATATCTGTAATTATAACATTTTTGTATATTAAGGCTTCGGAAATAATATAGGTCACATTTCTTATTTTACTCTTTTAATTCATGTTGTCATGATGAAAGTTTCAGTGAAATGCCCTAGATTCTCTTAGGGCGGATTACCTTTAGATAAATGTCCATGTTTCAAATACCATGTCTTTAGCATTTGCTAAATTTAAGCCAGAGTGACATAATCTGATATAGTATGTATTCACTGCAGAGAGTCACCACACTTGGGATTCATACCTCCCTCCTCACGGATATAATACAGCTTGGACTACATTTGGCTTTCTGAAGCTGTCTGAACCTTTGGGTGCCATTCAATAAAGTGGAAATTGTATTTTATTCCACTATCTTTTCTCCATGATGCACATCAAGGGATTGTTCTAAACTTTTTTGTGGTTAATCTACAACCTGATATTTATTTCAGTATTTTAACACAATGAAGAGGATAACCATTTCTACTTTCTAGATATTTTCTTTAAAAAGTGTATAACTCTGTTTCCACACTACTAATAAAGATATAACAGAGACAGGGTAATTAATAAAGGAAAAGGATTTAATGGACTCACAGTTCCACATGCCTGGGGAGGCCTCACAATCATGGCGAAGGCAGAGGAGAAGCAAAGGCTCATCTTACGTGGTGGCAGGCAAAGAGTGTGTTCAAAGAGGGGAACCTGCATTTATAAAACCATTAGATCTCATGGGACTTATTCATTACCACAAGAAAAGTATGGGGGAAACCATTCCAGTGATTCAATTATCTCCATCTGGCCCCACCATTGACAGGTGAGATTATTACAGTTCAAGGTGAGATTTGGGCCTGGACACAGCCAAAACAAATCAAAAAGCAAACTTAAAAGCATAAAATTGTTTTCAAATCACCACATTTTTAATTCTATAAAATAAGAATTAAGAGTTCACTTTTTTCTCTTCCAGTTCCATCATTTTTTAACTTTTCAATGTCTCCATTTTTTTTCTCTATAGCCATTCAATAATGATTTTGTTTGTTCATGTGATGATATTTCTGTGTTTTCATGATGGGCTTATTTACCTTGGGAAAGCCCATGTACAAGAGTCCACTTTCCTTTTTCTTCCAGCTGCCAGTTACATGCATCTCTTTTACATATGGGAATTGTATTTACTTCTCTTGTCTTCCATGTCACAATAAAGATGATCTATTTGCACTCATCTGTGCCCTCCATTTCTACATATCAATTCCAATAAAACTCAATAATAACCACTTATGATTTCAAAATATTTACCTATTTGAAAATCGACCTTCTTCTATTTCTTTTGAAAATAACATCTTCTTCACTTGAAGTTCTGCATATAATTAAACCCGACCCACATATACTTCTCTATGTAAACAAACTCTACATACTCATGTTCCTCATATGTACTTTGTTACATGCTTAGATGGTTTGATAACAATTTATTCATTTGTTATAAATAATATGAAGGTAGAACCAGTATTTTTTGTATACCTTCCCTCATGATCTCTATTTCCCCATCTGTATTCACACACACATACACTCTGCTGCTCAGCATACTGTCATACACAGAGGGGGCACATAGGAAAATAGGTAAGTGAATAATTCTTTGTGATAGTAGTAGGAAATTTTTCCTATGAATAAAATTGTGTGAAACCAGATCTCTGCAATTGCCCAATATTACTATTTAGAAGGAGAAGCTGACTTACTGAATGGTGTTGGTTCTGGACTCCACAGTCTAAGTCTAGACCCTTGTTACTCAAAGGGTGGTCTGGAAACAATTCAGTCAGAAATTGCATAGTTAAAAAAAAAAAAAGAAGAAATTGCATTGTAACAGAACCTCCATGTGATTCACATACACAGTAATGTAATGTCTGAGAGGCATTAGACCTTGCTGAAGTTGTAACTGTCCAGGATCCATCACCCTTTTTGTACATTTGTTTAATTTGATTAGTGCAGTTGTCTTCACAATTTCATATAATTGTGAATAATTTATGTACTTGAATATTTTCCATACAAACATTGTTTTTCCTTCATGTGGTGTTTGAGTCAAAGTGACTACAATGATAATTTTCTTAGATTGTCAGAATAAGACTTTAAAAGGCCCTTAGTATAACCAGTACCTACATGTAAGGTAATTAAATAAGTAGTTAATAGGTAATAAATTGGTTAAAGAAGTAATTAGGAAACAAAACAGCAAGGATAATAAGAGATCAGGGAACCTTTTGAAAGGATAGTAATACTTGTTCATGTTAGTTTGAATATATTGCCTTTGTGCTAATGAAGATCATTGGTTCAGTTAACTACATTTCAAACTAGCCATTGCTTAAATACTTTGAGCAAAGTCAAAGCTAAAGTGATTCAAAACAGATGGGGCTGTTGAGGGCTTCCAAGAGAAGGGGAAATAATCATATATTATTTATTTCAATGCAGATATCTTTTTATAGCTTTGTTCAAATGCCATGAGGGTTGGTAAAGACTGAGTTCCACACCATGTGGGAGAAGCCATAAAGGCTGCAATATGTGGTTTCTATCTCATTGAATTTGCTATCTAGTAGGGAACACAGTCGTAAATGTTAGCTGATGGAAGCATGAACTAACTTCTGCATGATAATAGCCTGTTGGGGAGTCTGTTAGAGTTTTCCCGATAAACAGAATCAACAGATTGTATATGTATAAAAGAGACTTGAGAAATTGGCTGACACAATTACAGAAGCTAACAAGTCCAAAATCTGTAGGGTGGGCTGGTAGGCTGGAGTCTTAGAGAAGAGGCAATATTGTAGTTCCTGTCTGAAGGCCTTCAGGCTGCACAGTTCTCTCTTAGGGAAATTTAATCAAGCCTATGACTAATTGTATGAAGCTAATCCACATTATGAAGGGCGCTCTGCTTTACTCAAAATCCACTGATTTAAATGTTAATCTCAACCAAAAACACCCTTGCAAAACCACTCAGAATAATGCCTGACTACATATTTGAGCCCAGTGGCCCAACCAAGTTGACACATAAAGTTAAACATCACATGGGAGTGGAGATGAAAATGTTATCTCCTCTCCTCTGACAAGATTTCAAATGGCTTCATGAGGATCGTGGTATTTCAATTCGGATTTTAATAATGATTAGTGTTAGAAAACAAAGATGGAGGCATTCTATGCGAAGAGATACTATGTGACTAATGAAAGCGCAAAGTCTAGGAGTATTTGTGATGTGGGAGGTTGTAAGTTGATCAGAAGAGGAAGTTTGGAGAGAAATAGAATTAGAAAAGAAATGAGAAAATAAACCTAGAGTACCTTGAAGGCTACTTACAAGGGCTTTTGAAAATCCTGCTAAGAAAAATGAACTATATGAGATTTCTAGAAAGAAGAGTGATCTTATCTTAGTTTAGAAGAATTATTCTTTGTGCATAATGAGATGTAGAATTTCAAGAAGATGAGAACAGGGATAAAGAACAACAATAGTACAGGTAAAATTGAGGATGTGAACAAGAACAAACATAAAAGGAGTGGAAGATGGCAATGATATACAAAGGAGATAAAAAATGTCGACAACTCTTGACATGGTGAAGCATAAGGAGATGGTGTGCCAGGATCCTGTGTCCCTGACTGGAAATGAGAAGTGATTTTCAATCAGTTCTTCTCTTCAATGTATATATATTCATAAACATTAAAAATAAAGCAAACAACTGTAAGAACAAAATGCTATTTCAGTTTGTTGAGCCAGCTTTCTATGCTAATCTCTAAAATTGCTTCTACAGACAGATTTATGAAAATATTTTTCTTTGGAAATATGTAAATAAAATATATGGCTCACCGGGGCCATGACATTTTAACCTTGGTTACAATGACAGAGGCCATAATATAGGAGAACAGATCGGTGTGTAGTTGACCATTTTAACTAACATTGACAGTATTTGTTATTTGAAATTTAAATGATAAATTTTTAAAGTTTCTTAATTTTAAAAGTTATTTAAAATTATTTAAAATTTACAAGGCAAAACTAACACAGCATATATTGCAGGTTTTTTTCATGACCATTCTTTGTATTTTATTTCCTGTAATTTTAATATATCTGAATTTGTCATTCCTTTTACAGATTACTTGTTTTCTTATTTAAGAACTTCTGGCTATTCTACCGCCAGATAAAAAAGAATTGCCTGTGCAAAAATAAAATAAAATTCATATTAAATCTCAGTGTTCTCCAATCGTATGCCCACCACTTCCCTTCTTGCCTTGCTTCTAGTTTTTAGAGGAATGGAAGCAATTGGATGTGGAGTGTTTTCCTTCATCCTTGGTTAAGAGGCTCTGCTGACTTTGCCTTACAGATAGAAGGAGACTCCTCACTGTAACATCTAGACAGCTTTGTATTATGCATGTTACTTTTCTTCGTTTGTTCTGAGGCAAAAGAGTGCATTGCAGTGTTGGCAACGTAGAGGAAGATGAGAAGTAATTTGATTTTTATCACCATTTTTATTGTAAAGAATTATTGTGTCACAGTGGAAAGGCATAATACTTTCTACGAATGTGAACTCTGTCCCCAAAATGGGAAAAAGTAGGCGGCCAGAAGAGTTTGAAATGTTGATCACATGGCTCAGCTTTCCTCATCTAGATATGTAATGGTATCATTAATCTTGTTGGAAAACCCACAACCAGGAACAAGGGGACATAATTGTTTTGTTTGTTTTTCTCTCTCATGGCTGGGCTTTAGAGGTCAGATATGAATCAATATTACATTTGAGAAAGTATAAAGGGAAATGTGAAAGAATTTAGTGCCCAACAAGAATTAAAGGCATATTGAAAAGTCCAATATATTATTTGAAATACTAAGAGTAATTTTTGTTATTTTCTTATTTTTTATTATTTTTCTTAGGGAAAATGGATAAAAATATTTATATTTTATAAATTTTTTTTTTTTTTTTGAGACGGAGTTTCGCTCTTGTTACCCAGACTGGAGTGCAATGGCGCGATCTCGGCTCACCGCAACCTCTGCCTCCTGGGTTCAAGCAATTC